>QJPP01005084.1:0-78132 GCA_003996215.1 Jaltomata sinuosa
ATCCTTCATTCTTTCACGAAGAGAACAGTGCAGCACCCCAAGGTGACACACTAGGTCTAATAAACCCCTTAGCTAACAGATCCTGGAGCTGCTCCTTAAGCTCCCTCAACTCAGCAGGAGCCATACGGTAAGGAGAAATAGAAATGGGCCTAGTGCCCAACTCTAGCTCAATAGCTAAATCAATATCTCTCTGAGGTGGAAGGCCTGGCAGGTCGGTAGGAAACACATTGAGGAAGTCTCTAACCACAGGAACAGACTCAGGAGAAGTAGGGTCATCACTAACATCTCGGACATATGCTAGATAAGCTAAACACCCACGGGAAATCAACTTCCTAGCTCAAAGACAAGAGATGATCCCATTTGGTGAATGGATAACAGAACCTTGCCATACAACCGGGGATACACCGGGCACAACTATGGTAATGGTCTTGGCATAACAATCCAAAACCACACGGTGAGGGGATAACCAGTCCATGCCCAGTATCACATCAAAGTCTAGCATATCAAGAATCATCAAATCACCCCAAGTCTCTAAATCACCAATAGATAGAATACAAGATCTCACAATCTGATCCACTACTAAAGAATCTCCTACTGGGGTCGAAACAGAAACATGAACAAATAATGGCTCACTAGCCAACCCCAAACAAGGCACAAAGTAGGCAGATACGTATGAACAAGTGGATCCAAGATCAAATAAAGCCATAGCAGACTGATGGCACACAGAAATCGTACCTGTAATCATAGCATCTGAGGCCTCTGCCTCTAGTCTCCTAGGGATCGCGTAAAACTGACGATGACCTCCACCTGCCCGACCACCATCCCTACCACCTGCTCTGCCGCGCGGAGCACCACCTATACTCTGATGACCAACCCCTCTAGCCGGAGGCTGAACTGCTCGTAAAGGCTCGGCCAACTGAACTGTACCCTGCTGAGGGCAATCTCTAGAAAAATGACCAATCGCACCACAAGTAAAACAAGCCCCTGACGGCATACTCAGTCGAGATGAACCAGCAGATCCCGTATGACCACCACGACCTGATGCCCCAGAAACTGTACCCCTCAAAGACTGGCTACTATAGCCCTGATGGATGCTCTGACCCTGCTCAAACTGGGTACTATCGAAACTCTGAAGGGAAGCCTGAACCGGTCGGCTGGACTGACCCTGGTGCTGCTGTGGCTGATAACTCCGGCTCCACTGGCCAGAATCTCTACCACCATATCTGGAACCACTGTAGACACCCTGATGTCGAGGCCTCTTATCTCTGGACCCCTGATCATGTCACTGTAAGTCCTCCATAGTGCGGGCATAGTCTACGATAGCCTGAAATGATCGACCACCGGCAATCAATATCTCAGCTGGCTGCCTGATCTCTGGCCTCAAACCCCATACAAATCTACGAATCCTATCTGCCTCGGTAGGAATGATCATAGCTCCGAACGGTGCTAGCTGATGAAAACGGGTCTCATACTCTGAGACAGTCGTAGACCCCTGCATAAGGTGAGTAAACTACTCTCTGCGATGCTCACGATCACTCTGAGGTAGGAACTTGGTCATAAAGGCCTCATAAAACTCAGACTTGGTACAAAGAGGTGACGATAGTGGTCTACAAGCAACATGAGCCCTCCATCATAACTTCGCTGGGTCCCCTAACTGATAGGTAGTATAACCAACCCTGTGAGTCTCCAACAAACCCAAATAATGCAACATCTCCTCACAGGTAGTAATAAAGTCATGTGGATCCTGTCCAGAAGTACCAGCAAACCTCGAAGGTTCTAACCTCATAAACCTACCCAACGCCTTCTGCTCTGACTCTGTCATAGCTGGGAGAGGAGCAAGAGGTTGTGCAACTGATGGAACCGGAATAACCTCTACATGGGGAGTCGTAGTAGCAGGCTGCGCTCCTGAACTCTGTGCACCCAGGGCTGCCCCCTGAGCAGATGTCTGCGCTACCTCAGAAGGCCGCTCTCCAATCATACCCAAAAGTTGTAATAGTAATCCCCGAATATCTGGAGACTGAGCTGCGACTGGAGCTGGCACAGAAATGGGCGCTGGAGCTGGTACTGAAGCTGGTGGTACCTAGGATGCCCCTTGATCCACAGGCTTCTCGGTCTCTATCTCAACTTTAGCAGCTCTAGCAGGTGCCGCTACTCGAGGGCGTTCTCGACCCTTAGCAGGAGTGGGAGGCTCATCTCCGCGTGATGCCGATGATCTCGTATGAACCATCTACGGAAGGATGAAGTAGAACAAATGAGATTTCCAGAAACTTCAAGGATTCTATGCACGACACCGAAGCAATGAAAGAGTCAAATTTCCTAAAATGCCACTGTAGCCTCCCAAAGATTGAGTACGGACGTCTCCGCCCTGATCTGCAGGACTCTACTAGACATTGGCTCTTACACCGATGACACCGGTGAACCTAGAGCTCTGATACTAAGTTGTCACGACCCGATTTATCGATCATGATGGCACCTACAATCCCCCAGTAGGCGAACCAATTCCCGTAGCCCAGGAAAGTTAGTAATGGGCTACTATCTAACAAATAAGCGGGAGAGTAGTTTAATAAGCAAGAGTGAGGGAACAAGATGAAGAGAATAGATAACAGGAATATATATATATACATATGCAGAAACTAAACCAAACCCCAAGACCTAGTATCATAGTATAGAGCCGAAACTATATACATGGAGTGCAAACGATCCAAAACAATATATACAGATGTCTCTGAATGGTAATAGAGTACATAAAGCAAAAGATAAACTAAAGCTAAGCTCCGATCGCCAAGAGCTAACCCTCAGTCTGAAGTAGTCCCCAACATATCCCAAGCACGAATCACAGCGATCTAACAGTGAAGGCCCACGCTAGGATCTGCACCCATAGATGCAGGGGGGTAGGGTGAGAACCAAATGCGAAGCATAAGGTACCCAGTAGGTATCATAGGCCGACTGGGCACATATAAGATAAAAGCGTAGTAACAGACAGAACAGAAGCAAGTAGTCAAAGAAATCAACGAAAAAGGTACACAGAAACTAGCCTAGAGGGAAGTCAACAGAACTACATGTGAGGCCAGCAAGCAGAATATACACACCATACGCACAGGTGAAAGTAAGAAACACGCACCTGGGGTCCTTGCAATAACAGTGTATACATAATAAGTTTACGAAATGGACGGTATACCGGTAACCTCAAGTGTAAGAAGAGGGAAAGAGTAATGATAGGCATGCTAAGAGACATGAATCAAACTCAACTAATCATATCAATCTCAATTCCAGAACTAACAGTCTAGCAGGAACCAATTTCATACTTAACCGTAACGGGGAACAATTCTGTAAGTAAATAGCAAGAGTCTAGCTACAGTCCCCCGGCCGCCCATACAACCGGGGAACACAAACAAGTGACAACAAACCCTCCGGCATCCCATAGTACCGGAGCATACAATCAACAAACAACAAACAATCGTGGAGCCTCAAACAATGAATGATATTATGCATGAAGATCTCAATTGAAATGGTATCTCTGTATGTACCTCCTCCGGTGCCGATCCGGCCCAGCAGGTAGGTTCCATGGAAGGACACTGGTCGTATACCTCTACTCCGCCGTATACCCTTCCTCCGGCACATGCAGCCCAAAGCCCCAGGACCGGATGACAAGGTCCATGGAGGTCCCTAACCTCATACTAAAACTCAGTATCAAAACATGTCGGCCGGAAGCAAGTCCGGGTTCAAGATAGAGACCCAATCTCTAATATGCATGCCCAGACCCTTTCTAAGACTAAAGTAGTAGAAAAATATCTCAAAAACCCCTCCAAGGGTGCCCGGGCATAACTGGGTCTAAATAGCAGAAAGTCATCTCGGGTGCTAGGTCCGACCGAGGCTAAAATTATCTCAGGTAGCAAGAAAACTCAACTAGCACCCTGGCCCTGCCGAGCCTAGCGTTAATCGTAAAACTGGTGATTTAAAACATAATTTTACTTTCCATTTCCAAATCATTTCCATAAAAAATAGGCCCCCGGGGCCATGCAAGGTTTAGAAAATAGTGCCAGTAGGCCCGAAGCCAAACCATAGTAAAACATGGATAATACCTCTTTAAATGGATGGAAATGGTATGATCAAACACAATAGCTGCCCAACAACTTACAATCAACCTATCGACTCTGAACAGGTCCATAGCTACTCAGCAAGCATAACCAACCTAGAAGGATAATTCTATGCCTGGGACTCGCGGACATTCCCAAAATCCCACCTTCTATTTTCCAGAGTCAACAAGGCCTCACAGGACACAAGGGTAAATAAAATATATCGGCAAGTACTACAAGCAACGGAGGAACAAAAGTAGGCGGACATGAATAAAGCGGTCGAGGTCTGTGGTGCCAACCTAATAATCCAACCCAAGGATGCCAGCTAGTACAATTTTATCCGATATATGCTAAGTCTAGGGATTTTAAACCATAACCTACCTGTCGTCTGATGACAAGCTGCTAGAACGATGATGTCCTAGCCCGAACCACTCTGAAAAGCTCTGAAATGATATCAACTCGAATTTGGGCTTGAATAACTTGACGTAGATAATTGACTTTCTTTTACGAACCAACTATAGAGTTAAAAAATATTTTCCTATTGAATTTCAACATATATGCGTATAAACCCATTTACAGGAATATGCAAAAGCATGACAAGTTAGCAATTATTGAAATTTAAAGATGAAATCTACTCTAAGCATGTGTATCCATATGTGTATTTACGGTGGGGGTATCATAATGGTCAACTTACATCATATATATACTACACATATTCTTGAATGAGTAGGCTAAGGAGGGATAAGTGGCAGCCACTTATACATGCCTAACTTTTGTGCATCTCCCTCACCTCCACGTGGGGTGGAGGTGACAACACTATAAATATTTCATTCCCGATATATACATACTCGGATATTACGTAGGTTCGTGGTAAAATATATATAACTTTTTAAATATACCATAACTAATAGGAAATCATTTCCAATAAAACTTGCTATATTATAATAATAATTTTCAACATAACTAAATTTACTATCTCAGTTAAAATATTACAATGTATACAAACCTTATAAAATAAGTACATACACAATTATATCATAATAAAAGTATTTTTCATAGACCTTTAAAATACTTTAAAAAAGGTAATAAAAAAATATAACTTTAAAATAAAATATTTTCAAATATACGCGCGATGCTAATAAAATTCTTAAATTTAGGTTCGCAATTCACCATCGCACGATTTTGATACTCAAGATATTTTGATACTCAAGATATTTAATAAAATTATTAAAATAAAATATTTTTAAATATACCCTCCCTTATGTTTTCTCACTGTTTTAGAACTGAAATAGCATTTTAAAACGTGAAGTTGAGGCTTTAAATCGATTTTGACCTGACCCGGTTCGCGACCCTGTTTCTGCCAGACAGTCCGCGGTAAAATAGTCATAACTTTTTACTACGAGATCAGTTGGACATGAGGTTTTGTGCGTTGGAAACTAGACTTGTAGACCTTCAATTTGGTATTTCGGGGGACTTCTAACTCTTTATATATTGAGAGAAAGGCTCTGAGACATTTTACCCAAAGTTCAAAAAATTTATTAAAGAAACTTACGATAACTTTTGCCGACTTGCTTGACTTCAAAACTTATCATACGACCAAACAAATGGACCCGACACCGAAATACCGGTCCCGACAAGCCTTAAATGACTTGGGGCTGCTACAAACAAGCTCTAACGGTACAAGAAAAATATATACGTGGAAATGACCGGAAGAGTCATTACAGCTAGACATATATTTTACTTTAGATTTAGACCCGGATATACTTTGGGCACCTTTTTATAAGGGTTTTGAGATTTGGTTACTGACTTAGACCCGGATACACTCTGGGCACTCTTTGTTAAGGTTTTGAGATTACTACTACTAATTTAGACCCGAATTGAATCCAGGCACATGCTACAAAATTTTGATTATTAATCTAGACCCAGATATACTCCAGGCAGTTATACTTTGAGATTTTTCATTTTAGTATGTGGTCACAGACCTCAATGGACCATGTTGATCTGGACCAAGAGCTACATGTTGAATATGTCAGAGGAGCGGTATATGGGTGTAGTTGAGGTATACATGTCATCTCATTCCATGGATCCTACCTGTTGGGCCTATCAGTATCGGAGGAGGTACATACAGGATTACTATCACACCAATTCCATCATATCACATCATCATGCATACTATATTTGGATTCCACCCTTTTTAGTTGTTTGCTCAGTGTATGCTCTGGTAGTATGGGATGTCGAAGGGTTAGTCTTCACTTGATTGTGTTTCTTGGGTGTATGGGTGCCCGTTGGGACTATAGGTAGATTATATTACTCCCATCATATTAAAGAGCTTGTTATAGCCTTCAGTTATTGGTGGTTTAGTGGATGTTGTCTTGGTATTGGACTCTCAATAATTGATGGATTAGTGGTTCCTATATTGGATTCTCCTTATTTGATCACATGCACCCCCAAACATAAGCATTTGCCTATGTTGTATTTAGTTTCCCCCCAAAGTTAGGCTTTTAGCTTACATTTCATTTTCAAGTTATTAGGGAGGATGGGTGCCAAAGTAGAGGTACCAAAAAGGTAAAGGTGTTACAAGGTGCCAAAGAACGGTCATAAGCTCAAAAGGGGTTCACTAGGATTTGATGTCATGGGAGGTCATTTGGGTGAAGTGGCTGTCAAAAAGGGCCTAAGGTCATCTTCCAAGCCCGGTCACACCTAGAATTTTGCCTTGAACCACATTCAGGGAAAGTTCTAGATGACACTTATGCACAAGAATCAAGGTAAAGCCTCACCACACAAGGCATCATACCACAAGACCTATTTCATTAGTCTCACAATCAATTGGGCAAATGATTTTTGACAAGCTATTCCGAGTTCATTACACACTCGTTTGTGAGTCAATCAAGCCAAAGAAAGAGTGTGCAAGTCATGACAAGATATTGCTTTTCCTCAAAAATTCATTTCCCTTCTTCCTTTTGTTTTCAAAACAATTTGCCAAGAGAATTTTTTTGGTGGGCCCATTTTGAGACAAGCAACTACGGACTCAATTCTGAACTAAAACTTGGCATTTTCCCGTAAGAAAGTCCCCTCTCAATCTATCATAGGGAAACACCAACCTGGTTCGACACACAAAAAAAAAAGAGAAAATAATCAAAACTTTTGCTCTTTGGGAAAGAACCGTGGTATTAAGAAAACCCTCGGAGTTTATTTCTAAACTAATATTAACAAGGCGACATCCAAATTGTGCACTCATGATTTTTTCTAAACAAGCCTCGGCGTAGGCCTTTAACGCATTTGCAAAGCACGGGTAGTAAGACAATGGGGCATGTAAGACCAACCCGGCAACACAATCATTAAAAATCAAGCCCAACAAGGGCACAAATAAGCTCAAAATAAAAACAAAACATAATATAAAGGCCCGACAAGGGTAATAGCATCACAATCATCCAACATATGCCCGATAAGGGCCAAATAAAAAACTAAGAAGAATGTCATCAAATCCCAACAAGGGCAATAAAATATCTCAAGCCCAATCACGGGCACCAACAAAAGCAAGTAAAGACACCCCCTCCCCATAAAAATAGCATTGCCCTCAATGCTAATAGCTTAATGTGGAAGAGGGTGGAACTTCCTGGAGGACTAGGCCTCATCATCATCATCATTATCATCATCAACAACAGTTGCTTCCTCACTGAATTTCCTATCTTTGTCTAACTTATAGATAGCATTCATGCCTTCTACCCCGAAGCGAAGCTTTGATTATTCTGCTCTAGTCCTTTGCCTAGCTTGGCTTCCTGTGTTTCTCCTACTAGAAGATATGTTCTGCATGCAGAGATTGTGAGCTAAAAACAAAACAAAACTTAAAAAGAAGTTAGCAACTACAAAGGATGGAATACAATGGACTAGAAAAATGAAGTAGGTGTCTGTTGGCTTATGCGGACCATATGCAAAATGCACCAGAAGGCGTGCACGTTTTATGTGCCATCACATAAGCTAACATAAACATTTTAGGGATTTTCCATCGAGGTGCGAAGCTGGTGCAATTTACACCATTAAAAGTGTGTGTCGCACCAGGTGTCACACATCAGATCAGTGACTGGCTCTTTTTTTCAACATGGTGCAATGCCTCATGCGACCCGCACATCAAGATCTATGCATCTCATGTGAAACACACAAAGGCACAATTAGAATTTTTGGTTCCTTGTGTTCTTGTGAGTTACGCATATGATCCATTTAGCAAGATATTCTTTGGCACTCGGCACCATGCAACAACCCAATCAACAATAACAAGGGGGCACCGGATATCATGACCACAACTTCCGGGTACTCAAACTTCCCCAGATTTTTCATTGACACAAACAAGCAAGGAAAGAACTTAAAAATTTCCCTTAAGATTGACATTACCTTGTCTATCATCAGGAATATCAAGCCCTACTTGCAACAATGGGTACCAATAATTTTTAGCAACAATTAACCCCCTCCCCTCATTAGATCATACACCCCAAATAGAATGCTTAACAAAAATCATGGGTATACAATCAGCAAAACTCATCCTCCATAACAAATTTTCAACAAAAACCTCATGACAAATGATGATTTGTCCTTAAGAACGATGTCACCCAATCTATCATCGGGCCAACCTATTCGTTCATCACAAGTAGGTTACTCAGACTTCACCCCAAAGACAAATTTCAAGGCTAAAAATTACTATCAATCAATATGCATTAACAAGATTTAGGTTTTACCAAGTTGACACACAACAATATCATTAATACAAGTCAAAATTGGGGACCCAAAATTTTTGGATCTCACCTAAAATTAACATGGCAATTCTGCTAAGCATGCTTCACAATATGAGTTCCAAACCTTTATAAAAACAAGTATTTAATGTCAGGGAACTTACCACAAGGGAAGTTTATAAAGAAAGGAGAGAAAATTGAAGCTTTTTGTTCTTCAACAATGATGACCCATGAGACCTCCCTACAGAGTGACGGCGGCGATGGTGGTGGAGTTGTGGAGATAGTTTGGTGAGAGAAGAAGAAGATTTTGGGGAAGTTTGAGGGATTTGGAGAATGTTTTGGGAGAGAATTTGGGAATTGGAGAGAAATGATGGTGTTAAGGGGAGAAGAGAGGCGATTTTAAAAGAAAAAGAAGAAGAAAACTTGGCTGGGTCATCTCTGAGTCGGGTCGGTCAATGGATTAGTTCAATTAAATTTCAAACTTACTGCTTGTGCGCTGCAACATGCGATTGCAATAGACAATGTGCGGACCACATGGCATATCGCACATGTCCCTTTTTCTCCCCTAGGTTTTCCCAGGCATTTTTTTCACCATGCGATGAAGGTGCGATGTGCACTTGGGCTCGTGCGGTCTTCACAGCCGAGCGCACTTCACCTCTAATTTTTCAAATTTCCTTCAGGCATTCTGATTTGGCATGCGGTAGGTTGTGCGACATGCACAACTGCTTGTACGGTCCACACAGTCCACCGCACGGTCCCTTTTTTCCCTTCTTTCCTTTGTTCATTTTTCCATCCATGCATTCCCTACAAAAACATCAAAAACAACAAAAGATAACCAAAACAAATAAAGAAACTTGGGTTGCCTCCCAAGCAGCGCACGATTTAACGTCATGTCTCGATGATGGTACCTCTCATTTAAGGTTCACCAAGGTAAATTGCTCCTAAGAATGCAACCTCTTCCAGTAGGCCCAAATACTTCTTGAATCGATTTTTTTGAGAAGTTCCTTCATGAACTTCGCATACTCGGGCATTTGCAGTAATGAATCCACCAAAGGAATGTTAATGGATAACTTGTTAAACATGTCCGCCATTTTCTTGAATTGATTCTCCTCCTTCTTCTTGGTCAATCTTTGAGGATAAGGAGGGGTATTTTCAGCATAGGATGTGGGACATTTTTTATACTAGGAACCTCCTCCTTGATATCAATAGCAACTTGATAAGGAGGATCAAACTTATCCTTTTTTTTATTCATGTGACCATCATTAGAATCATGTTCGGTACACTAGGCTTTACCCCAACCACCAAATTTTCATCCACTTCATTATCAAGAACGATCTCATCTTCCACTTTATCATTTGTCTCTACAACAACCTCATCAGATGGATTCTTCACCCCATTAAACATTTGTTCACTCCTAGTGACAATTGCCATAATATGGCCATCGTTCTTCGGGTTCATTGTAGTGTCACTTGGAGGTGTCCCCTTAATATGAGGATTCATTTATGGAGATAAGTGATTCATTTTTGCCTCAATATACTTAATAAAAGCTGAGTGTGAGCTCACCAATTGGTGAAGAGTTGACATATTTCTCTTTAAATCCTTCACCCCATTATCAATTGACTCGACCTTTTTTAAAACTAGAGATAGCATATCTTTGATTTTCGAATGTTTGGGGTTGCTCATGGTGGGATGATATGTATAGGCATCAGCCTTAGGTGGAGACACATAAGGATTGGAGCTCTGGTGATTATTCCGGTCACCTTCCCTCTCACAATCTATTCCTTCATCTCTCTTTAATTGCTTAGAGTTGAATTGGGAGGTGAGCGAAAACATTCTTTCTTCAAGTCATTTGATAGCGATGGAGTGTGAATGCATAGTTTGAGCCAAACTTCCAAGATTGTACCTCAAACTCCTGACACCTTCGTTAGTGGACTCTACCTTTTCTAGCACTTTCGCAAGCATACTTTCAACTCTAGAACCATCATTATGCACGTTCCAACCTTGATTTCCATGATCTTGTCTCCCCAGACTCGGGCTTGCTTTTTGGAGAACTTCATGGGAGCCCATATCATGATTTGAAGCCAATGTTTCCTTACTATATTCACTAGAACACTCCACTTCTTCTACTAATCCCACAGTCTGAACAACACCAATGGTGTTAACCGTCTTAACTATGTTGTTCATCACACTCATGGTTATGAATTTAAGGAGTGTTTTAGCAATTGATAGTTCTCTATCCCTTCGTGCACCATTCTTCCTCCATTCATCAATTTCTTTAGTAGAGATACCACCCATTGCACCCTCGGCTCCCTAAAAATCCAACTTATGGGTCAACAAGGTATCAAAATTCAAGTGCAAATGGGTGAGAGAGAAGTACTAGCATTTGATGTTTGAGTGACGTGTGCCTGCAATTAACCACAAGCAACAAAAAAAAGTAAAAGAAACAAATACTCTCAAGGTGATTTCAAATCAACAATCAAAATAGCTAACAACTCAAGTCCCCGGTAATGGCATCATTTTTGATGAATGCTTAAATCGTGCTCTCCAATTAGGAGGCCACAGTGATCGTGCAACAAAACAATATTTATAAACTCAATGAGTGTTGGGGTCATACCCATGGGACATAGGGTAGCCAAATTTTGATTTTAGTGAATTGAGTTCAAAATGAGAGTAATTGCCCAAAAAAAAGTAAAAAGATGGGGGGAATTGGGAAAGTTGTCAAAACAATCACAATTCAATTAAAAATAAGAAAACTAAAGCAGATCTACCAAGTTAAACTAGACGACTAGGGATGCATCTCCGATGGGGTTTTTGTTATTAGTTCAGGTAATTACCAATTCATACCTATTCTCGCTTAATGACATGAATAACATTGGTCATAAGTATGATTTTCTTATCTCTCGATCAATAGTTTTATTTCCAATGATCTCGGCTAGAGCATCAATAATTTTACCAATAAACAACCAATCTAGCTTTGGAGGTCACACTATCTCTAGCTTAGACCCTTAAATGGGAGAATCCAATGATAAGAGCTATTCCTAGTCTCAAATCTGAGTTGAATCCTAAGTTCCTACTAACAATCTCACATCCAAAACTTTGAAATCCTTTCTCAAGCAATCACATAGTCAAGTAATGTAAATTAATGTTTGCAACCACTAATTTTAGGATTAAAACTAGGTAAAATTGTAAGACACGTTTCAATTAAGCAACAATAAGCAAGAATAGATAACACCCATACCCATTTCTTAAACACCCATCATCAATGCACCCCTAGACAAGAGAATTTAACCACTCATGGTGAGAGAGAAAGGGATACCAGCTGTGTAATTTAAAATCCATTCCATTAGACTTGAATCTCAAGTTCTTGCTTCAATTTGAGTATACAATTGTTAACCAAGAGAATTGGATTGAAACCCTCTTCTCAATGGAGGTGGAAAACTTAGTCTCCAAGCTCAAAGGTCTTCAAAATATTCAGAATGATAAAAGTTTTTTACAATTGTGCCTGAATAGGCCTATTATAGTTTCCCAAAACGTCATTAAAAATTAGGACAAAAATACCCTTCGAGCGGTGTGTGACACGACATGCAGTTTGCATGTTGTGATGTGCGCGACACACGCTGCCTTCGATTGCTTCAGTGACTTCAGCTAGAATTGGGAGCTCCATACGAAGGGGGTGCGGTTTGCACCTCAGGATATACGCGTTACACAGCGAATGCACCTCATGATAGACTCTTCGGTGACTTTATGCTCTTGTGCGGAGAAGGTGTGGTTCACACCTCGGCCTATGCTTGCCGCATGGCCACCGCATCTCCGATCAGAATCTTCAGCCTTTTCGAACACTTCACACTTTACTCCATTTGAGCTTTTTTTGGGTCCTTTTCCTTGTTTATCATCATCTATCAAAAGTACCTGCATAGACATTAATAAAGTCCATAAGAACCTCTAAATATATTCAAAACATAGCAATAATTCATGGATATAGGCTTAAGAAGTTGGTAGATTACCAAGTTATCAAGGGTATGCATTGGTGTTGTATATTGATAACTCGTTCGACCAACTACAGAGTGCAGTGGCATTTTCCAAGATGGATTCGAGGTCACGTTTCCTCTAGTTAAATATTGAGGTGGTGGGAATTTTCAAGACTACCTATAGGGCTTGTTTCATCTATTATGATTTTCCATGTTATTTCCCTGGGTTGACCCAGGCCTCAACAACATTTATGGATTAGGTGAGCCGTGTATTCAGAGCCTATTTGGCATCAGTATCTATAGTGTTCATCAGTGACATATGAGTCTACTCGAGGATTCAATAGAAGCATGATCGACATTTAGATTGGGTTTCAGATTTATGGGCTAGAAGGTTACTTCATACAATTTGTGAAAGGTTCTTTTTAGTTATGAAATCCATGGTTAGATTGATTCGTTGTGTTGTTCCCTTCTGGTGGTTCAATGAGTTTGAGATCAGTTTTCTAAAATCTCAAGCCTTATGGATTTCAAAAATGATTCAGACTCTTCTAGTTGAGGGCCAGAGGTAGGTGGTATATTGAGATGCCTTCAGAGTTGGCAGTTTGCATGCTGGTTTAACAAAATAAACACTTTGAGCCAGAAGGCGGTGAGTTTAAAGGTTATGGAATTTCCAGCAGCTAATTGGAGACCATTGGCTTCAGACATCAATTCCTTGGCCAACAGGTTAGTTTGGCTTGATATTCAAAGTATGGAGGGCTTCTTGCTGAGTGACGAGGCTAGGAGGTGATGTTAGATCCAGTTATTGTTTTGAGAATTGAGGGCCATGGCAATATTCTTAGAACTTGGAGTTGATTCGATGGCTTTGGACTTTGTGTTAGAATGCCATACTACTTACAGAGTTTTGATGTTACTTGGGTATTCATGGATAGGTTGATCTAGTTAGCTTACGTTTGGCAAGTTCAGACTTGGTACAATTCAAAGAGGTTAGTTCTTGTCTATATTTGGGAGATTGTTCATCTGCATAGGATGTTGGTTACTATATTTTATGATCATGGTTTTTCATTAAAAATCATATTTCTGGTGGTGATTTCAAGAATATTGGGTATTCGGGTAGAGCCTAGCATAACTCTTCCTTTGCAGGATGATGGTCGATCAGAGCAGACTATAATTGTACCCGAGGGTGCATTACAGGCGTGTGTTATGGATTCTTAGAGGTTAGTGAGACCAGTTCTAGGTTTTTGTTTGAGATTGAGTATTATGATGGCTTAATTAGAGGTAAAGTAAGGTAGGAATTATAGACTTCTGATGGGCTAGTTGATTTCTTCGAGGGTAGCATCGGTGTTTGACCTATGTGTGACCTCATGGTTAGAGTGAAAATATTTCAGGATAGGCATGAGGGTTTTTTCAGATCAAAAGACTCATAGATTAGAACTGTGAGGAAGTAGGTTTTATGTTTTGAGTTAGCATGGTTGCCGATTTTATGTGATGATCGCCTTGGTTCTATTAGTTCTTGTGTTGTGTTAGTGCTTTCCGATTGAGTTTCTTATGGTTGGGTGGGTTCGGTTCAGTTAACTGTCCATTTAGGTTTTAGGATAGAGTTTGGTTGCTATCCTAGATAGGCTGGTTAGAATTCAAGATTTTAGTAGTTTTCCCTTGGTATAGCTCTGTGGGCCGTCATTCGGTCGGAAGGCTCCTTGGAAAGCCTAGCTCGACATGTGGACCTAATATCCTTCCATTTTTGAGCCTTCAAGTGCTTCCTATTTCTTAACTTTTGAGGACAAAAGTTCTTTTAATTGCGGATGTTGTAATGACCCTCCAGATCATTTCTTAATTTTCATGCATTTATGTATTTCAAACTTTCTTGCAATGGGTACAAGTCATTTATGACTTGCTGGGACTGATAGTTTTGTTCTCGGGCTGTTCATTAATATTTTAGAAGAGTTCCCCTATTTTAAAACTCTTAAAGCAGGTAGGGTTGACTTTGGTCAATATTCATAGAAGACGACCTCAGATGGAAATTCCATCAGTGGTGTTAGCTCCAAAACATTCACTTCAGGCTATTAGGACAATTGGTTCGGGTCCCGAGTCTTCTGAACTCATTTTGGGTTATGGATTAGTTTTTGACTAAAACAGAGTTTGTGGGTGTGGGATAGACTTTTCATCAAAATGATCTCCATTGAGAATTTCATCCATTCTGTTGAGTCTGGAATGCCATTTCCAGTTGGATAGTATATTTCGTTTGTGTTCATGGGGTTCCGGATGAATCTCGAGGACCCTTTTGGAGAATTCCAAGATTAGCAAAATTTTCTGGTTGCTATTGCTGGTGTGGCCGCTTTTGTGACCCTTTTGCTGCTTTTGTGGATATGACTTTTGCGGTGAAGTTTTGCTTTTGTGGACTCCATTTTTGTGGTGAATCCTCCACTTTTGTGGAGGTGCGTATGAATAGTGACCTCAAATTTTATGGAGGGTCTGTCATTTTTGCAGTAAAAAGCGGAGGTAGCTGAATATAATGTTCCTCCTTTATTTTAATTCAATTTTCACCCAAAATCCACCATGGTTGAGATCTCCAAGCTCTATAAATTGTATTGGATCATCAGTATGAGAGTAGGATTGTTGGGTCCTCATCCGTGACCATTTCCCCATCATTTATTGGTAAGTTTCCAGCCTTAATTCTAGCAAAATTCTCCTTTTTAATTTCCATTTTATCTCATCTTAGAGGACTAATTTAGGCTCGGTTTTGGGTGCTGATCATGATCAAATTTTGAGCATGTGATCCTTGTCCCACAAGGGACATTAGTGTGATTTTTATTTTTGACTTCTTTAAGAATGCCCCACGGATGATTTTTGACCCAATTTCTGGCCTGAATTTCTTTATAGTGATATGGATATCTTTATTCTCATGTTAACATGTAGATTGTTATCTTGATAGTGTGGCAAAGGTCGAAGGCTTCTCGGAGGAGAAAAGCTCCAGTCTAGTTGGGTTGTGCGCGTGTGTTTGACTTCCAGGTAGGTTTTTGACTTAGCTTGTTTAATGTACGTGTATGGTAGCTTGCTAATTATTTGGAGAAAGATAGTGGGTTGGATATAATGATTTAGGTATTTATGACTCTTATAGCCGATTTAGGTGCTTTAGCTTAGAGTTGGGGTTGGGGTCCTTAGTTTAGGGTATCTTTGTTCCTCTAAGGGTTGGCGTAGGCGATGTAGTATCTTTAGGATTAGAATTACTTTCCATAGCTTAGCTAGGTTGCTTGCTACTCCGATATGGTTAGGTTAGGAATCCTTAGTATAGAGTTAGAAAAAGACTTCGTGGTAGATTAGGCGCTTTCTTTTGGATGTATATTTACTGTTTCCTTTTCGTACTTCTTTTCAGTATATCGTGAATTTGTGGGCCTAAGGTTGTGGATACTAGTTTGGTTGGAATTCAGGTCAGTATGTTTCTTCCTTATCTAAACTCGCTTTGTTCGTACCTTACCTTAATCTCAGGTTGCTGGTTGATCTAATTTAGATTGGATTGTAGACATAAGGTGTAATGACTCTTTTGATCATTTACGTGTGTTTGCCATTCTTGTACCGTTAGTTCTTGCATATAACGGCCCCAAGTCATTTATAGCTTGCTGGGATCGGTAGTTCGGTGCCTGGACCATTTGCTCGGTCTTTTGGCCATTCCTTGTTCTTGAACTTTAGGCCTTTTAAATCATTGAATTCAGTCAACATTCATGGTGAATGTGCTCGGAATAGAATTCCGATAGTTCTGTTAGCTCTGAAGCATGAACTTTGGTCTAACAGGACCTTTTGTCGGGATTCGAGAGCTTTTATGTATGGAAATCTCTCTCGTTCTGTGTTTATAGGCCACTTAGGCTTTTATGGTTGACTTTCGTCAACATTTGGAGAAGACAGCCTCGGATCGAAATTCCATAAGTGTTGTTAGCTCCGGAATATGAAGTTTAGGCTAGAGGGACCATTGGTTCAGGTCTTGAGGCTTCCGGACTTGATTTTAGCCATTGGTTTCCGTTTTGGAAATAGTTGGTCTAAGGTTGATTTTGGGCACGGGTCCCACTTTTTTCTAAATTGACCTTCGATGGGATTTTCTTCAATTCTATTGGATCCATAACTGTGTTTCTAGTTGAATAGCTCAGGTCATATGTGTTTGCGGGACCCCAGATGCATTCCCAGGGACCCAAAGTGTTAAAAATCACCTTGGGCATTGATGGTTGCTGGTGTGGCGCCAGGGAAATGCCTGGACCGCACCTGCGCGCGCACGTGTGCCCAGGTCAGCGCCCCAACATGCCAGCCTTTCCAGCATGCGCTGGTGCCCTTGGCCAGCGCCCTTGCGCCTGTGCCCCTGCGCCATTTTGGGCCCCTCTGCGCCTAGGCTGGCAGCAT
The DNA here is from genome assembly GCA_003996215.1 of Jaltomata sinuosa. Taxonomy (NCBI): domain Eukaryota; kingdom Viridiplantae; phylum Streptophyta; class Magnoliopsida; order Solanales; family Solanaceae; genus Jaltomata; species Jaltomata sinuosa. The sequence goes on from QJPP01005084.1 coordinate 17,149, forward strand.
TTAAGCTGCCCAACTCACTTTCTCTCAGCATTTCTTCTAAAACCCAAATACGAATTCCTCCATCGCCAAGCTCTCAACACCTCCAATATAACCCTTGTTCATTCCCAACTCTTGGAGGAGTAACTACTACTCATCCGGGTATTTTCTTGGCCTTCAAAATCAGTAATCCGCTCGTTAATTTCCCTTTTCTTCCTTAATTTCTCCCTTTTCAATTCTTGCTTTGAGGGGCTATTTTGAGCCCAAATTGTTATCCAATTCTGCTCATCTTTTGGGCATGTGCTCTCGGGATGGTAAGAAACACTTTGGTGTTTTTCATTTTTAGTTTTGGGCTGCGTGGCCCATGGGCCCAATTGTAACTGGGATTTGAACCCGGTTATGTTTATAGAATTATGGGTATCGTTGGTTTTGTTTTGATGTATAGATTATATTATTGATAGTGGTTTCAAGAATTGGAGCTTCTTGGAGCAGTTCAAGCTTGGACAATGTCATTCTTGCAGCTAGTCATCGGACGATAGGTAGGTTATGGTTTTCCCTACCTAGACTCTGCGTATATAGGCTATAACTGCATTAATTAGTATCTTTGGGTGGGTTGTTTTAGGTTGGTACCCCAGACCGTGCCCGTCTTTGCTATCCATTTATTTCATACGTTGATTTTAGTATTAGTATCAATATTGTATATTACCCTTGTGGTCCTATGTGGCCATGTATTGACTCTAGAACATAGATGGTGGGTTATTTGGGAATGTCCGCGAGTCCCAGACATAGAGATATCCTTTTAGGCTGGTTATGTCCGTTGAGTAGCTGTGGAGCCTGTGTAGGGCCGGTAGGAATATTTGTGAGCCATTGGGCTAATTTATATTTGTGTGCGTGCATATAATCCATGAAAAAGGTTTTCCCAGCATGTTTTACTTTGGTTTTGGCTGCGAGCCACTATAGATGATTTTTCCTAAACTTGCATGGCCTCGGGGGCCCTTTTATGGTATACTTGATGATAAAAATGAGATTTTGGATGATTTCCTACTGATACTAGGCTCAGCTGGACAGAGCACTAGACTTGATTTCCTACTGATACTAGGCTCAACTAGGCAGAGCACTAGAATTAATTTCCTACTGATACTAGGCTCAGCTGAGCAGAACAATAGACTTGATTTCCTACTGATTTATACCCAGGTATGCTCTGGGCACACTTTGTGAGGGTATTTTTGAGATGACTACTACTTTTCTAAACCTAGTTCAATTCTGGGCATGTGCTTCAAGATTCTAATTCTCTGATATTTCGTGTTTGTTATTGTATATGGTCAGGGAACTCCATGGGCCATCTGTTCCAAAACTTGGCTATGAGACGAGCATGCCAGAGGAGGGGTATATGTCATAGGATAAGGTATAGCGGGCACGTCCCACCATGGGTCCTCCTACTAAAGTGCCAAGGGGAGGTGCATACAAGGTTACTATTACCGATACCATCATTTCATTATCATGCATTTGGCATGCTGATTCCACCCTTATTTGCTGTGTGTTGAGTGTACGCTCCGATTGTATGGGAGGCTGAAGGGTTTGTTTTCACTTGATTGCATTCGTTGGTTGTATAGGCGGGCCATTGGGACTGTGGTTAGTTTAGATTAATCTTGTCACTTTATAGAGCTAGTTATGGTCCTTGTTTCTTGGGGATGTAACAGTTATTAGCCTGTTGAGGCTCCAGTTGTGGGATTTTTATTATTAAGAGGGCTAGTGAGTCCTATCTTATTGAGGCACTTTTGTGTGGCCTTCTGAACAAATTGTGAAATTCTGGTTCCATTCTTAACAGGATTTGAGTAGTAATTCTCTGTTATTATGGGTTAGTTATTCTATCCTAAGGTTGTACTTGTGAGGAGGATTCCTTTTTATGCTATCTTGAAGTTGGACTGGTGTTATGATTTCCGTATGCTTGTTAATTCCATCTTGAGTATGTTAGACTGCTTTCCTTCTTTTCCTTTTACTTGAGGTTACTGGTATACCGCCATGTTCCTCACTCTCTCTCTCTCCTTTTATATGCTATTGTTGCAAGGATTCCAGGTGCGTTCTTCTTCCTTACACCTATGTTTCTGTGTTATGTATATGTTTTGTGATAGCATGTATACTTGTAACTCTTGGTTGATTACTCCTTGTGCTAGTTCCTTGTGCTTCTTCCTTGTTCCATGACTGCTTTCTTGTATTCTGCTTATTAATTTTTTTATATCTTATATGCGCTCAGTTGGCCGATGATGCCTACTGAGTATCCGTTGTCTTGGTGCTCATACTACACTTCTGCATCTTTTTGGTGCAGACATTAGTGTGAGCTTTTGTCGTTGATCGCATAGAGACTCGTGCAGCTTTTGAGATATTCGAGACTAGGGTGAACGCCTAATAGTCGGGGCTTGACCACATCTCATCTTTTGGCACTGTTACTCCTTGTACTTTTAGAGACAAAATTATATTGTATTTTGTTATTTCTGGCACTTGTATTCTATTAGAAGCTTTTGTACTGTCGATACCAAGTCTTGGGGTTGGTGTAGTATCATTTGTATATATATTCGGGTTATTGCTTCTGCTTATCTATCTTTATATTCTGTTTTCGCTTATTTTTCTGCTTATTATGCGTATTGGTTAGGTAGTAGCCCATTACTAGTAATTCTAGGCTACGATAATTTGGTTTGCCTATTAGGGGGTTGTAGGTGCCATCATGACATGAGAAATAGTTGTGATAGCTTGGTATCTGAGCTCTAGGTTCACCAATGTCGTGGTACAAAAGCAAGTGTCTACATGGAGTCTCGTGGATCAATACGATGACATCTGTTTACTATCTGTGGGAGGATACATGGCATTGTTAGGAAAAGTTTAATCTTCTTGGCTCCTTATCATGCGCTCTTGGCTCTATTGGCTTCTAAACTTCTATTATTTCATTTTTTCTCAGATGCCTAAGATGAGTTCGACAATGGGTGATGTCAAGGCGTCTGTGCCTATTGCTTCAGTGTTTCCGTTAGTGCCAAGACTTCTGAGTGAGAGTTTACCGCACCAGATAGGAGGTGTATGGTCAGCCCAGCTTCTGATTGGGTTCATAGCTACTCTAGTACTTTAGACCACCGTAGCTAGGACTCTTAGTCCTCTGGTGGGTATTTTAGTACCCGATTTTGTGAGTGGTTCTTCAGTTAGGGTTGAGATTCTGGTTCTTCAATAGGGTTGTATGTCGGTATTGGACTATGAGGCGAGATTTTATGAGATTGTTAGGCGTACTTCTAGGACTGTGCCTTTAGAGTTTGATAGGGTTCAAAGCATTGTTGGAGGTTTGATTTCACCGCTCCATTTGGTGACCAAGCATTTGGTTACAACTGGGATGACCTTTCTTCAGGTAGTGGATTATGCTTGGGCTATTGAGGGTTTATGTCGTGAGGCTTATGGAGGTAGTGCTAAGAAACATCATCACCAGGATAGTTCCCGAGGTTCTCAGACTCAAGGAAGGGGATTCTCTACCATAGATAGGTTTCATTGCTTCTTATCTACCCGTCTAGTTTTGGTTGCTCCACGAGTTTTAGAGGGTGGCGGTACAGGGCATGTTGAGCAGAGTAGACAGGGCATGGATCAAGTTCTCTAAGGTTCGCATTCAGGTTATATAGGCCTTGGGGGCCGATCAGGTTCAACAAGATCTTCTCGCCTGACTTCTTTCCACGGGTTTTACTTTTAGTGTGGTGAGTATAGACACTGTGTTAGGGATTTCCTCACGATTGCACATTTTAGTCAGCGTAGTTGTTATGATTATGGGGTGGTTGGCCTCTATTCTATAGATTGTCATCGGCGAGGGATGGTTGAGTTTTCAACTTCGACTACTCAGTCCAAAGTTAGATCCCATCAGTCCGATTCTCCTCTTGGTGGACCCGAGGTAGAGGTTCCTGATGTCGTTGCTCCAAGTAAGGCTCTTGTTACCTTCGACTTGTGATAGTTATGTTCGCATTGCGATTCCATCCCTTCTATCATTTATTTGTTTATATGCCTACCTGCTACTTGTTTATTTATTTGGCTACTTGAGTTGTAGTGTTTATGTGTTGTTTTTGTTGTAGCTTATTCCTTAGTAGTGGATGGGGTTGAGTTATTCTTGTGAGGTGTTGTGTTGACCCAGAGTTGTAGCTCATCGATAGTTCTTGTTAGTCTCTTTCTGGTTGGTTTTGCTTCTAATTCCATTGTGACTCTAGGCTTGTGTTGAGTCTTCCCTTTTGAGAAGTCCTAGATGGTTGTTGCCTAGGATGTTATCTTGCGCGGCTAGAGGTTTTTGTTTTTGTTTGGTGTTACCGGTAGTAGTGCCAAAGCTTGAGCTTCTGTCTTGAGTTGAGGGGTGTTTGTTATGCTAGTGAGCATGGCTTGGCTTTTCTTTTCTCAGATGATTAGAGTTGACCCTCCTTGTTTGGTTGGTTTAGAAGGTTAGCAAGTATGGGTTGCTTCACTTATTTTCTTCAGTTTTCTTGTCCCGTTAGTTAGTTTTATGGTTTTTGCCCAATCCCAGTTGGAATGAATTTCGATCGTAGTTCTCTGGTTGAGCTTTTGATTGCGGTATTGTGGTTGAGCTTCGACTATGGATTTTTGGCTAAGTGTTGACTGAAGCCCCATGGTTGTGTTGTAATCGTAGCATTTTGGATAAGTTGGGCATTCGGTCCATTATCCTCCAGGTTTTATTTGAGAAATGATTTGTGGGATTTAGTGTATCCTTGGAAAGGGTTTGTTTGATTTGCGAAGGAGGGTGATAACTTCTTGTGTGTATGTATGTTTTCTAGTAGCTAACTGAGGTGGCAACCGAGAGTTTTCTTTGGCTTATATATGGGTGACCTGCGTCGACCGAGTTAGGGTTGTGGTGTCATTTCCTTTCATATATTCGAGGCTAGGAGTCGTTTTAGTCTGAGAATGAGGTAGTAGTCATTCCCAGTACTACCTCTGGGAGCTTATTGCTTCGACTTTAGCTTCCTTATTATCTTCTTTAGGGGAAACCAAGTTTCAGTAGCATCTACAGATTGGGCCACTTGCATATTCATAGCCTAGTGGGATCCGTTACCTGAGTGTTCACCGACAGCGTATGGGTCTACTTATGGGTTTTGACAGAAGCATTGGTTGGCAAATTGAAGTTGGGTTTCAGAATTTTGGGATGTCAGGTTACATTAGGCAGTTTGTGGAAGTTTCTCTTTAGTTGCAACATCCTTGTGCTTGGAGCTAGTGGGTGCAGTCAACCTATCTTTTTTATTTCGAGTTCGAAATTATTGTTGGCCTTGGGCACCCAGTCCTTGGCTAACCGTTGAGTTAGACTAGACATCCGAGATTTAAGTGGTGTTCGTGATAGTATGAGGTTCCTTCTACCTTGGATGGACAGACTCAATGGCGTAAGTTCGAGAATCAGCGACAGTGTATTATGTGTGATCAGATAGAACGGGTTGAGACTAGTGAGGCTATTTTGGGTTCTAATGATACTTAGAGACTGGTAGCCACCATTGGTTGTCAAGATTTGAATGCTTGGTTAGTTGATTCTTCGGGGGTTGTCTTTCATGTGGGGTTCTTGTGTTGGTTAGACTCGGCCAGTATGGACTAAAAGTTTGGTATATTTTATGCTTTGGAGTTGGTGGTTTGTGTGCTGATGTAGTAGAGCAGTTGATTCAATCCAAAGGAGGTGAGTTGATGAGTTTTGTAAAATTTCTATAGCTAGATGGTGACCTCGGACTTCAGGCACTTCTTCCTTTGTCTTCGGGTTTCCTTGGTTTGATATTTGTGGAATGGTGGACTTCTTCACAAGGTGAGATAAGTAAGGCAATTTCTAGTCCGAATGGTGTTTGAGTATTCGGAGTAGCTGCAATACTTCTTAGAGTTGGGGGTTTAGTGATAGTTATGGAATTCGTGGTAGGCTTAACACACTACTTGCAGGATCATGATTTTGGTTTGGATCTGTTGGGCAGCTTGCCCTGATTTATTCGCTTCTAGTTTATTTAAACTTAACACGATGCAACAAAGCTAGGTTCGTTCTACAGCTTGGAAATTTCTCTGTCAACACAGGGTATTCACACATACCTTTCCTAACTTGGGTGTGTGAACTTCAGTCGGGTTCAGATGGGCTGATCAGTTGGGTTCAGTGATTGAGTTTGATATTAGAAAAAAGTATTCGTTTGTTGGTTGATGATCAGTCAGGACAGGTAACTCCAGTTTTAAAGGGTACGCTTCAAGTTGTTAGCTTGGATGGCAAACAGTAGTAGACTATAGCTTGACTTTGATATAACTTGAGTATAAAGGGTGACTCCATTCGTGGTAAAGTATAAGCGAAGATTGTGGATCTCTGGTGTGTCAGTTAAAGCTTCGAGGGTGGTTTGAGTGTTTGACTTGTATGCAACTTCCTGCTTATAGTGCAAAATGATTCAATTCAGAATAAAAGAGCTTTGCGAGTCAGCTGGTTCATGAGTTAGAGTTTTGGGTTGATGCCTTTTCGTGTAAACTTAGCTATGGTTCTTAAGGATTCGAGTTTTGTGTGTTGGTCGCTTTGCTTCTCTGGTTTTAGTGTTGTGTCGGTGTTTTCCAGTTGAGATTCTCGAGGTTCAGGTTCGGGTTGGTGGACTCTTGGTATTTTGGAGTTTGAGTTTGAAATCTAGCTTGGCTAGTAAGAAGTTTAGGCTTGGTTGCTTTCTTTGGTTCTTTTTTGTTGGGTGTAGTCCAGTTGAGAAGGCTACCCGGGTTGTCCAAGAGAGTAGTGTGGGTTTTGTATCCACTGTTCTTAAACCTCTAGTCTTTCCCTTCTTTCCTGACTTTCGGGGATGAAAGACTTTTTAGTAGTGGATGATATAATGACCCTTCCGGTCATTTATGTGTGTTCCCCTTTCTTTTACTGTTAGAGCTTGTCTGTAGCGACCCCAATTCATTTATGGCTTGCTGGGACTGGTAGTTCGATGTCCGGGCCATTTTCTTGGTCTTTTTGGCCGTTCCTTATTTTAGAGCTTTAGGCTTTTGAAATCGTTGACTTCAGTCGACATTCATGGTGAACATGCTCGCAAATAAATTCTGACAATTCCATTAACTTCAAAGTGTGGACTTTGGTCTAGCTGGACCTTTGGTCGGGATTCGAGAGCTTATCAGCATGGAAATCTCTCTTGTTTTGTGTTTACAGGCTAGTTGGGCTTGTATGGTTGACTTTGTTCAACATTTGGAGAAGTCATTATCGAATAGAAATTCCGTCAGCATTGTTAGCTCCGGAACGTTGAGTTTAGGCTAAAGGGACCATTGGTTCGGGTCTCGAGGCTTCCAGACATGATTTCGGCCATTGGGTTCCATTTTGGAAATAGTTGTCCTAAGGTTGATTTTGGGCACGGGGCCACCTTTTCGCTAAATCAACCTACGGTGGGATTTTTGTCAATTCCATTAGATCTGGAATGTTGTTTCTAGTTGAATAGCTCAGGTCGTTTGTGTTCGCGGGACCCTGAATGCGTTCCCAGGGACCCAAAGTGTTAAAAATCTCCTTGGGATTTCTGGTTGCTGGTGTGGCGCCAGGAGCCGCCAGGGCTGCACCTGCATGCCCGCCTGCACCCAGGATAGTGTCCCTACGTGCCAGTGCATGCCTGCGCCCTTGTATCGGTGCCCCTGCGCCTAGGCGCCTAGGCTGGAAGCATTTAAGCTGCCCAACTCACTTTCTCTCATCATTTCTTCTAAAACCCAAATATGAATTCCTCTATTGCGAAGCTCTCAAGACCTCCAATATAACCCTTGTTCATTCCCAACTCTTGGAGGAGTAACTTCTACTGATCCAGGTGTTTTCTTGGCCTTCAAAATCGATTAATCCTCTCGTTAATTTCCCTTTTCTTCCTTGATTTCTCCCTTTTCAATTCTTGCTTTGAGGGGCTGTTTGAGCCCAAATTGTTCTCTGATTCTTCTTATCTTTTGGGAATGTGCTCCCAGGATGGTAAGGTACACTTTGGTGTTTTTCTTTTCCAGTTTTGGGTTGCAGATCCCACGAGCCCACTTGTGACTCAGATTTCAACCCGGTTATGTTTATAGAATTATGGGTATCGTTGGTTTTGTTTTGACATATAGATTATTGTATTGATAGTAGTTTCGCAAATTGGAACTTCCTGGAGCAGTTCGAGCTTGGACAACATCGTTCTTATAGCTAGTCGTTGGACGACAGGTAGGTTATGGCTTTCCCTACCTAGACTCTGTGTATATAGGCTATAACTGCATTAATTAGTATCCTTAGGTGGGTTGTTTTAGGTTGGTACCCCAGACCGTGCCTATTTTTTCTGTCCATTTATTTCATACATTGATTTTAGTATTCGTAACAGTATTGTATATTACCCTTGTGGTTCTGTGTGGCCATGTATTGACTCTGGAACATAGATGGTGGGTTATTTGTGAATGTTTGTGAGTCCCGAACATAGAGATATCCTTTTAGGATGGTTATGTCTACTGAGTAGCTGTGGAGCCTGTGCAGGGCCGGTAAGAATGTTTGTGAGCCGTTGGGCTAATTTATATTTGTGTGCGAGCATATCATCCATGAAAAAGGTTTTCCCTGCATGTTTTACTTCAGTTTTGGTTGTGAGCCACTATAGATGGTTTTTCCTAAATTTGCATGGCCCCGAGGGTCCCTTTTTGGTATACTTGATAATAAAAATGGGATTTTGGATGATTTCACACTTGATTTCCTACTGATACTAGGCTTATCAGCAGAGCACTAGACTTGATTTCCTAGTGATACTAGGCTCAGCTAGGCAAAGAACTAGACGTGATTTTCTACTGATACTAGGCTCAGCTGGGCAGAGCACTAGACTTGATTTCCTACTGATTTAGACCTGGTCACGCTCTGGGCACCCTTTGTGAGGGTCTTTTTAAGATTACTACTACTATTTTAGACCTGGTTCAATTTTGGGCACGTACTTTAAGATTCTGATTCTCTGAGATTTCACACATTACTGTATATAGTCAGGGACCTCCATGGGCCCTCTATTCTAAGACCTGGCTACGAGCTGAGCATGGTGGAGGAGAGGTATATATCGTAGGATGAGGTATAGCGGGCATGTCTGACTATGGGTCCTCCTACCAAAGTGTTGGGGGAAGGTGCATACAGGGTTACTATTACTAGTTCCATCATATCATTATCATTCATTTGGCACACCAATTGCGTCCTTATTTGTTGTGTGTTTAGCATACACTCTGATTTTATGGGCGGCCGGAGAGTTTGTTTTCACTTGGTTACGTTCCTCGATTGTATGGGCGGTCATTGGGACTGTAGGTAGTTTAGATTACTCTTGTCACTTTATAGAGCTGGTTATGGTCTTTTTTTCTTAGGTATTTAGCGGTTATTAGCCTGTTGAGGCTCCGATTGTGGGATTTTTATTATTAAGAGGGATAGTGAGTCCTATCTCATTGAGGCACTTTTGTGTGGCCTTCTGAGCAGATTGTGAGTTTCTGGTTCCATTCTTAACATGATTTGAGTAGTATTTCTCAGTTATTGTGGGTTAGTTATTCCATCCTAGGGTTGTACTTGTGAGGTGGATTCCTGTTTATGCTATCTTGAAGTTGGATTGGTGTTATGATTTCCGTATGCTTGTTAATTCCATCTTGAGTATGTTAGACTGCTTTCCTTCTTTTCTTTTTACTTGAGGTTACTGTTATACCACCATGTTCCTGACTCTCTCTATCTGTTTATATGTTATTGTTGCAAGGATTCCAGGTGCGTTCTTCTTCCTTACACCTGTGTTTCTGTGTTAAGTATATGTTTTGTGCTAGCATGTATACTTGTAACTCTTGGTTGATTACTCCTTGTTCTAGTTCCTTGTGCTTCTTCCTTGCTTCCGTGACTGCTTTCTTGTATTCTGCTTATTAATATTTTTATATCTTATATGCGCTTAGTCGGTTGATGATGCCTACTGAGTATCCGTTGTCTTGGTGCTCATACTACACTTCTGCATCTTTTTAGTGCAGACATTAGTGTGAGCTTTCGCCATTGATTGCGTGGAGACTCCTACAGATTTTGGGATATTTGAGACTAGGGTGAGCGCCTGACGGCCGTAGCTTGACCACATCTCATCTTTTGGCACTGTTACTCGTACTTTAGGAGACAGATTTATATTGTATTTTGTTACTTATGGCACTTGTATACTATTAGAAGCTTCTGTACTGTCGATACCAACTCTTGGGGTTGGTGTAGTATCATTTGTATATATATTCGGGTTATTGCTTTCGCTTATCTATTTTTATATTCTGCTTCAGCTTATTTTTGTACTTACTATGCATATTGGTTAGGTAGTAGCCCATTACTTGTCGTTCTGGACAATGGGGATTTGGTTCGCCTACTGGGGGGTTGTAGGTGCCATCATGACTTGAGAAATTAGGTCATGAGATAAGGATATATTTGATGTCCTTGTTATAGGTTGGGGTTGTAGTATGTGGTTGAGTAGTCTTACCTTCCCTAGACCTGGTGATTATCACCGTATATTTGCCTTCTTATGATATGTGATAGTGTACTCGAGGCCATGGTATTTAGATGAGACAGGACTCCAGGTAAGTACAACTTGCCTTAGCTTGACGTTAGTAAAATTTTGTGTTTTTAGTTTAATTCAGTTGGTTGTGTGCCTTAGACTAGTTTCAGTCAAATCTGTGCCTTAGGTGGGTTTCCCTTGGGAGTTTATAATTACTTGGATCTTTCTAGGTCATTTCTCTAGGATTGTATCCTTTTGATAGTTAGTAGACCTTGGAATTCTAGGGGCGGGTTAATTGAACTTGGTAGTGATAATTGACGTGAATATTCATCTATGCTCTTGTATTGTGGTGATTTTCTTCATGGCACCTGAAAGGCTTGATTTAAACACTGTTTTTTGATTGCAAAAATGGATTTTTGAGAACATTTTTGGTACTTTGGCTTTCTTACGGAAAACTTGGTATATTTTATGAAATACTGATTTGAGATAAACTTGCATGCCCGAGGAAAAGTGTTGCAGGTGGTTTTTATTGATTCTTAAACTTGCATGCCCGAGGGAAAGTGTTTCAGGTGGTTTTTATTGATTTTAGTCTTGCATGCCCATGGGAAAGTGTTCCAGGTGATTTTTCTGATATTAATCATGGCATGCTATTCGAGATATGATCTGATTTGGTATACGGATTTCATGAGTCCTCCATGGGTCCTGCCTTTGCAATCTACGACTAGAGGAGGAGTATACGGTACTATTGACACTTAGTAAAATCATACGACATATCATGGAACGATTCCACTTGCATTACCTTATTATGTTGACTATTTGTCACTATTGTCTATTGTTTGCATTCTCCGGACTTATCGGGGGGGGGGGGGGTCCGGTTGGATCTATTATTTGTTGTTGATACCTTCCGGGCTTATGGGGGTCCAGTTAGGTTTGTTTATTATTGATTGCACCTTCCGTGCTTATAGGGATTCGGTTAAGTTGCAGTTAGATATTTACTTTATGCTTTCTAAGTTTTTACTTACACTCACCTTATTTGCTAATTTTTTCAGATACACTTTTTTTCCTTGTAATCATGGTCCCAACGTTTATTATTATTACTATTATTATTATCTATACCCATATCCTGATAGCTTACGAGATCTCTAGGTTAGTTCAGATTAGGACAGGATATTATTGTAGTTACCCTTGATGTGACTAGAACTCTATGTTACCCCCGTCAGTTAGTTTATTTTACGATGTGACTAGTTAACCTATTTTCCTTATGCTTTGTAGATTACTTATGCTTTTCATTATTTTCTAGATGTGACATGTATATCTTTTCTGATCCTTCGTTCCTTACCTCTAGCTTATTTGCATGTAATTATACTTGTATATTATATGAGCTCAGTTAGCCTATGATGCTACTGGGTACCTCGTGCTTTGGCACTCATGCTACGCTTCTTCATCTTTTTCTGATGTAGATCTTAGTGCGGGTTATTTTTGTTGATGTTGTCCACGAGCGGTGTTACTAAACGGATATACATGGTGACACTTAGTGACCGGAGTTGACCCATCTCCTTCTGATTTTGGACTAGTGTTACTTTGCTATTTCAGAGACAGTTCTGTGAATATTATATTCTTTTTAGTACTTAGTATATTATAGTAGCTCTTGTACTGACTGACACCAGGTCTTGGGGATGTCGTGAGTTCTTGTGTTCCCTTCCCTCTCTTTTATTTATGTTTTCCTTTCGCTTATTCTTGATATTCAAATATTGTTCTTCTCCTTCCTTTTTGTTCTCTTGTTAGCCCGTTGCTTGCCGTTCTGGGATAAGGGTTCGACTTACCTACTTGTGGGTTATAGTAGGTGTCATCAGAACATGAGAAATCGGGTCATGACAAAAGCCTTCCAAAATAAAAAAACTCCCTTAAAAACCAACCAAGCAACTCGGGATTGTGCCACCCACTCCCGCATAACACAAATACCATAATACAACTATGGGGAGGGGAAAATGGTCAAAATGGAAGAAAAACCAAAATCATCATAAGGGCTGTTACACTTGGAAACCCCACTTCTTAGAGCTCTAGATCGATGTTGAATCGTGAGAGAAATAACTCAGAAAACTGCAGGACGTTCAGGTATACTTCCCTACTTTCTCGTCATGATGGAGCATTCATCATCGCGATGAGTGTCCTTCATTGCAATGAGAAACAATTTCTAGAACACTGTTTTCTCACCCCCAGTCCCTCATTTCATAATACGCTTTATTTTATGGACCACACAAATTATCCTTGATGCGGCAACTATCATATCTGGAGTTCTATGAACCCGAATTCAACCTTAAAACATCCTACAGGACCCTATGAAATTTGGATACCCAATTATGGATACCATACTACCACATGACATCACACGAAATACAAATCAACTCTATGGCACATCACACTTTATTTTCATCTTAGCTTACCCTAGCCTGAGATTTTTAAACTCTCACCTTAGGGACTTTTCTAGTCGGTACTCATGCCCTACTATACTATAATGATGGAACAGGTCATTATAGCATGTTTAATAATAACATTCTTCATTTGACATAGTAAATGCTTTAGCTCGGGCAGCCTATGATGCCTACTGAATAATAATGGTTTATAATCACCTTGCATTTTTGCATCTTTTCTAAAGCAGATCATAGTACATGTTCCCATCGAGGTCCCTGATTTTGTTTGCGATTTCATGATTCATATTTGTGGTGATCTCCTACCTTCAGAGTCTTGACTCATATTTCTCTCTATCTTTATTATTGTTCATTATGTATCAAATTCTGTGAGCTTTCTTCCATTATAATATTCCAGTGAAAGAAGATTTTGAGGTTATTTGATGTTTCCTTTATATTGTTACCATTTTTGAAATTGTTTTATTGTGTTTAAGAGTTGACTTACCTACCAAGGTTGAGTCAGCGTAGGTGCCATCACAACCCTTGTTTTTGGATCTTGACAATAGAAAACTATTTGAACAAAAGATATTAGTTTCCAAGTAAGGTTTTTTAACTATTGAACAAATTTTAGCACTAATTATATTTTAGTATAGTTATAATTAAACAAACGATGTAAAAGACATACATTAAAGAAAAAAAATATTCATTAATTATAGTTTAGTGATAGGAGCGCATGTTGAGATATATGTCATATATTTATTCGGTTGATATAAATACAAGTGGTGGAAATTTTTACAACATTTAATTTTAATTTTTTATTTTGAGGTACATTGCACAAGAAGAAAACTTACCGTTACAATTTTATTAAAATAATTTAATTTAATGTGCTCAAACAAACAATATAATAATTTTTTAAATTATTTTATTATTATTGTTGATTGGTCATTATGCCGGTACGAATACAAGTTATTAAATAAATTATAAGAAGAATTATTATAAAGAAATTAAAATAGATAGGTAGATGTAATATCACAAACTACAAGAGATGTTAATGTGATAGGACAAAACCTGAGGGTTGTTTTCTTAAATTATCTCTATTAAAATATATAACCAAGAGGACAAACATTATGTTGCTGAAAATTTATGACCTATGGTTACATAAACTTGTACTATTTAATGACTCATTTAATTATTCAATCCCACAATAGAAAAGGTGAAATAAATACAACATACTAATTAATGCAATTAATTTTGAAATGCTAAAAGGATATAAAATAAAAAACTCTTGATGAAATATATGAAAGACAAACCAAAGAAGAACCTAGAAAAATGGTCCATCTCACTAGTACCTCTAATTTTCTATTCATATATATTTTCCTAATAGTATTCATATTTACCATTTCCCAAATATCTTTAGCTAACGATGATATTCTAGACTCTATCTGATCTGCCCAAGATATAACTCATATGCATTTATTTGCGAAAGATTATCGAGAATGTGCATATGACTTACTGTTTGATGTGGATAAGTATCTTGGCTTCGCATATAAGAAATACCAGGAAGGACAATTCATTGATCTTATAAAAATCATCGATAAATCCCTACACGAGATCAATGATTGTTTAGTGTTTACAAAATCCTATATAATTGCGGATCCAGATATTATTGACAAACTTCAACAACTTCTCGAAAAAATTAAGAAAGATGCCTTCTCAAAATTAAGTACCCAAGAATTGGGACCAACCTTGTATTGAGCTACATCATTATTTCAATATAACTTTGTACACACAATTAATTTTTTGGACCTCTATATTTAATTTTATGATATTCAACCAGACCTCTCATTTATTAAATTTATTAAAATCAAATTGTATGAATTTTAACCTCCCATAACTAATACATTTTCCATTACTAAATATCATTATGCTCTTTCTGTAGTAAAACTATATCATCTTATTTTTATTTTATCCATATTTTATTCCTACACTAAATCATTTTACGAATTAACAAATATGTAGATTGTGTTTGTTTGATGTTTCATTGGAGATTCGGGTTGTACTTAGTGAATTGATGAGTGCATTTTATGATGTGTTTAGGATACAGAAAAATTAAGTTGAAAAAGAAAAGAAAAAATAAATTTTTTAGGCCTTTAGTTTGTCACGACTCAATTTTTCAGGTCATGATGGCACCTAAAAACTCAAGTAGGGGAACCAATTCCCCATAGCTCGGAACGATTAGTAATGGGCTACTACCTAACCAATACGCACATAAGCAGAAATAAGTAGAAGCATAATATGAAGATAGAACAACGCGGAAGCAATAACAAGAATATATATATACATAAGGAAGCTACACCAACCCCAAGACTTGGTATCGATAGTACAAGAGCTTCTAAATAGAATACAAGTGCTAGAAGTAACAAAGTAATAAGTACAATTGTCTCCTAATATACAAAAGTAATAGTGTCAAAAGATGAGATGTGGTGAAGCCTCGGTCGACAGGCGCTCACTCTAATCTCGAATATCAAAAAAGTGCATGAGTCTCCACGCGATCAACGACTAAAGCTCACACTAATATCTGCACTAAAAGATGCAGAAGTGTAGTATGAGCATAAATTGCTAAGAAATGGGTACCCAGTAGGTATCATCGACCGACTTAGCGCATATAAGATATAAAATCAGTAATATAACAGATAGCGAAGAAGTAGTCACGGAACTAATAGAGAAAGCACAAGGAAACTAGCACGGAGAGAAGTCAACCAAGGATTACAAGCATACAATACTAGCACAGAAGATATACATAACATAGAAACACAGGTCAAAGAAAGAAGAACGCACCTGGAATCCTTGCAACAACAGTATATATAAAGAGAGAGTTTAGAAACATAGCTGTATACTGGTAACCTCAAGTAAAAATGGAAAGAAGGAAAGCAAGCCAACATATTCAAGGTAGAAGCAATATATGAACAGAATCATGCTAAACACCATTCAAGATAAGAGAAACAGATTACCACCTCCCAACTCCAAACCTAGGATGGAATAAACTACGCGACAAAGAACTGAAAGCCACTACTCAGAACCACAATAAAGGATAGAACTTCCTAGCTCACAACTCCCCAGAAGGCTACATAAACAGCACCTCAAATCAATAAGAGACCCACTAATCTATCAATAATCAAAATATCCAACAATTGGAGCCTTGTCATGCCTCGAGCCTACCCTCGAATGTAACACGGGACCCAAGATCACAAGTGATCTCAAGAAACCCTCTGGCATTAGCATGACTTAAAAAATGAACAAAACATAAGTACAGAAGATTATCTGAAGTAATGAGCAACTTAATATGTTATATAAACATAAGTCTACAGATGACAAACTAAATTACGTTGAGTATCCGACTCTATATCTTAAAGCCACTACTACTGATGAGTTGTTTAGACAAACCCCCAGCTAACTCTAAATACTGAAAACTGAATGAAAGAATTAAATATCTTGAATGAAGCTAAACTCCAAGTCCTCGAAGGAAGAGGATCCACCAAGATGGTTGGATGTGCTGCTAACCCACTAGCCACAAATCTAGGAGCGGGCTATAAGATCTACATCATAATAGGATGTAGCACAAAGAGTTATGCGGTCAATACTATGAAATATACTGAGTATGTTAGATATGCGTATGATATGATGAAATATACTTGAAAATATGCTTAAAACTGAGATCATGCATAATTCGTGATAAAACATGCTTAAAATATCCTTGAAACTAAAATAATATGATAATAGTAAAATCTGTAATGTAATGACTCAAAGCAATAACCTAAGGTGAAAACAAAGTCAAAGTCATAAGCTATAAGTAGTAAGTCTAAAATCTGAAAGCAATGAGTCAATACAATCTTTTCATTAAAACAAACTTCTGTGGGAAAATACCATAAGTAAAGCTTAAGTCATGAAATAGATAACTTGAAGCATTAAAACTTTTTTACGGAAGTTTCTCATAACCGACAATAGACCATGTGAGCTACATGGAATCTAACTATATAATCCTAGTTAGCAAAGTTGGCCCGAAACTTGCCAAAGTATGAGCCACCATACCCAACTATATAACCCTAGTTGGCAAAGTTGTCCTATACCCCGCTCAGGAAAGGACACCATTATTTTCATAGAGTGATACCACTTTCATAAGCCCATCGGGTAATTCATAACCTACACTGGCAATGTAGTTTTGGACTTGGGTAATCGAACTGTAATGACCCTCTAGGTCATTTTTTGCTTTTCATCCCTTTTTCTATATTTTGAGCTTTCCCTCAGTGGCTACAGGTCATTTATGACTTGTCGAGACTGATGGCTCGGTGATCGGGCTATTCGTTAGGTCGTTATAGTCTTTTCCTTATTTTAGAACTTAAAGTTGGAAAATCTTGGACTTTGGTCAACTTTTTTGATTAAAGCACTCAAAATCAAATTCTGACAGTTCCATTGGCTCTGGAACGGGGATTTTGGTCTAGTGGAACCATTGGTTTTAGTCTGGGTGCTTTCAGTTTGGTTTATTGTGGCTTTGTGTGTTTTGAAGTCAGTTTGGCTGGTAGGGTTGACTTTGGTTAACATTTTGGCAACACATCCTCGGATGGGAATTCCATCAGTGTTGTTAGCTCTGGAAAATCGACTTTGGGCTAGGGGACCTTTGGTTTTGGTCCCGAGGCTTCCGGGCTCATTTTTGGGGTTTGAGTTTCGAGTTGTTTTTGGGCATGGGGCCCACTTTTCGTTAAAACAATCTCCTTTGGGAGTTTCATTGATTCCATTGAGTCCAGAATGTTGTTTCTGGTAGGGTGCCATGGTTGGTTTGTGTTCACGGGGTTTCGGATGAATTTTGAGGGTCCGTCAGAAGATTTTTTTGACTTGGAGTTTGTTGGTTGCTGCACTAAGTTGCAGACCCTTGTTGCTCTTCGCGATCACGAGGATCTAATCGCATTCGCTATTGTCTGGGTTGCTAAACATCACGTTTGTGATGGGTCCATCGCATCTGCGATGTAGCCGACTGGGACCCCCCTTGGCTTCTTCTTCGCGAACGCGGTCGGGCCATCGCTATCACAATGGTTGGGAAGGCTCTTCTCCGCGAACGAGTCAGTCTTATCTTGATCTCGATGAAGGACCCCTGGCAGTTATATTAAGTTCCAACTTCATTTTCTTCTATACAAAACCAAACAACTCCATTGTTATGCTCCAAAACTCCATTTTCTAGCTTGTTTACTTCAACACTTTTCATCCGGTAAGTTCCCTCGTCACCCCTCTCCTCGTTCCATGTAAATTATCGTAATTCTCCCGCTAAATTACCTTATTGCTAAATCTTAAGAGTTGGAGAAATCTTGTGGAAAACAGAGAAAGACACCATCCAACCGCTTTTTTATGTGCGCGTACCACTTTTTAGTATCTTTGCACTGCTAGCTCCCTTAGATCATTGGCGTTTGATGTTAACGGAAGCAAGCATTTCGCTAAGAAAGCAAAAGAGGAAGCGGCGATAGCAAACATTACCCTCACTCAGAACAATATGCTCTTGGGAGACATGAAGCACGAATAGGGCGTTTAACTCTAACTCACCGGTAGGACAGATAACGTTCTGATTGTTTGGGGACTGCATGCTCCAAAAATTGTGCCACGAGTCTCCGTGACGTGTTTCTCTTATCAAGGTTGATTTCCGCTTTAAATTCTGAGCTTCTCTGCCTTAAGTCCCGTGAATTAGTAGCACTTCGAGGCTATTTTGGGCCCGGATTCAACCTCCGTTCGCACCCAAACTTTGGGCATGTGTTCCTTAACCCACTACGAACACAATTGTGAATTTTATTTCCTGTTTCATCGCGCGGGCCTCGAAGGTCATTTTCCTACCTGATTTTTGGCCCAATTTTTCCGTATATCAATATGGGTGTTATTCTTCTCGTCTTGAAACATGGGTTATGTTCTTGATAGCGTGGCAGCTTTCTGAGGCCATTCAAAATGAAAGGCACACGAGTGATGGTTTGTGTTTGCAGTTCGGCCCCGAGGTAGGTTAAAGTTTACCTTCTAGATTGAGTTAGTTAGGATATATATGTTAATATGTTACTGGAACGCTAGGTTGGATTTTAGATAGACTTTAGGCTTTAATCCTATTTATCGTGATTAATTGGTAATTTTGGGTCTTTAGTCTAGGATTGCATGTTATCCTTAACCTAGGGGTTTGTTTCTTCTGTGTGACTAGCCTAAGATCCTTAGAATGCTTTTAGGAGGCTTTAGAGGTAGAATAGAGGTTGCCCGTTGTTTTTGCTTTATTTCCCCGCTTTACCGCTTTACTTTATAATGGTGTGTAACTTTGGGCCCGAGGCCATGGCAAGGATTTGGATGGATTCCACGTCAGTTCTCTTATTTTGGAGGGTACTTTTGCCCTGTTTGATCTGATGGTGTGATTATTCCTCTTCTTGTGAACTTTCATACTCATATCACATGGCATATCATCGGTACATGACATAAATGATTTTTCAAAGGCTTTTGGGTTTGAAAAGAGGTTTTCCTACTGTTGTGATGAGTTTTGAACTAAATCGAGCTATTTTGAGTATCAATTTGGTTTTAGAGAGGGAAAGAGGAACTACTATTTTCTGTATATAAACTTATGGTCTGATGCGGTAGTCCGGCCCCCAATGCGTTATTCCAGGTATTTTACTCTTATTATATACATATTAGTCCGATGCGGTATTCTGGACCCCCGATGCGCTATTCCGGGTATTCTATTATTTCATATACATATACATAGTCCGATGAGGTATTCCGGTGCCCGATGCGGTATTTCAGGTTTATATTAATATTGCATTCATATATGCATCATCATGCATCACATTGCGTTTGTTTTGGCACGTGGATTGGCTCTGGTTTGGCCTGCTGTTGTTTTTCTTTATCACTTGATTTATCGGCATGTCTACAGTTTTATAACTAGATTTAGGAGGATCCCTGAATAGTTAGCTGCTTTCCTGTAATCTATATTTATATATTACTTTTCTACGATAGGTCGTCCTATGATTCGTACTGAGTACCTGTTGTCTTGGTACTCATACTACACTCTACATCTCTTTTTCTGATGCAACACCTAGTACGAGCCTGTTGCTGTTCAGATCGCGGTGAGCTCCCGACGCTTTTGGAGACTTTACATGCTTTCCATCTTGTATATCCTGTCAATATTTTGTATTTTGGATAGACAGAGGATGTTGTATAGCTACTCCTTACTTTAGTCGCTCTTGTACTAGTGACACCAGGTCCGGGTTGGTGTTCAGGTCATTTTGTTTTTCGGTCACTTTAGGACCATCTTTTATATATTTTGTACACTGGTATGTATATATGCTTTTGACCCTATCCTATGTTATATCTTCCGCTTCTTTTTAGTTAAATTATTATTTACTGCTTTTCGTGTGTTTGGGTTAGGGTTGTCTACTGAGGGGTTATGTAAACGCCATCATGGTCCAGTTTTAGGTCCTGACACGAACCCTCATCGCTCGGTGCTAAATACTATTCCCAAAAACATGCATACATATAGCTCATAAATTCATAGTGGCACAATCTCATGCCAAATCTTATTGAAAAGCACAAGGGTACATCTGTACCATGCAATTCATATAGCTTAGGTAGGCATATCTAGATACCATACCTTTCATAAAACATAGAGACATATCATATGTCATATTGTTCATACTTCAAAATTCTTAAAACTGGGCATAACTATAATTCAAAACATACTTTGCTTTATAAATTCATAACATAAGAAATTAGGCATGCATTTTCATGATAATAGAGGCCATGTTATCTAAACATGCTAATTTTGCTTGAAAACAAGTAAATTAATGAGATCATGATAAAAATTCATCATCAACATATGGGCTTTTGAAATCATGCAAGGAATCATAATTAAAACATGGGTAATGAATGGGAAATTATGAATTGATACTTTAAAACAAAACCCATAACTTTTTCCCAAATTGGGTGAGAACCCTAATTCTAAAATTTCATACATCAAAGTAAAACTTGAGGATTTTAGGCATAAGGGTGGAGGGAATCCCTTATTGAATACCCACATACCTGAATTGAAGCTTTATTAACTTGGGACTTGAGGATGGAGACTTAGAGATGGAATCCTTAGCTTGAAGCTTGGAGAATCGAGACCCTTTTCTGCTCTTGGAACTTGATTAAGAGAATGGAAGAGAACTTAGGCTAAGTGGGAATAAAACCCCTTCTAATTTGCCCAAAATGACTTAACTTAGGAGTTAAAAGAGTGAGAAATTACCAAAATACCCCTGGGAAAAGAATTTAGAAACTTCAGAAAATTTCATCAAAGGCTTCCACGGACATAAATCACAGCTCGTGGAATGAATCACGATCTGTGGAATGAAAGTCGTGGTTCCAGGGGACTTTTCAGGGCTCTAGACTAATTTTCACGAGTTGAAACAATGGTTCGTGGTTTGATCCATGACCCGTGGATAAACTCATGAATCTCAGGGAAAAAATAGATCTGCAGGTTTGATTCCATGGATTCAAACCACGGGTCGTGGTTTGATCCATGAGTCATAGAGGGCTCTTGTGGTTTCTGTCTGTCATTTTGATAGACACACACATTTTAGTAAAATGATGATAACCTTTTACTCCGGACTCATATTAATGCACTGTCAGTGGCTTTGGAAAGAAAATTCAATGACCTTTAAATTGGTAGGTACTAGGCCACCTAATTCTTTATATTCTAGGATTTATGATTGTTTGAACTTGATCCATGAAAATCCTTACACTAAAACTTAATCGGTAAGGGTTTTCAACTCAACTTTGAGCTAGAGGTTATTTATGACCCTAATTCATATCTAATACACCTTCAAAACTTAAGAATAGATCTTAATACTTAGATACATAGAAAATTTATCTAGTTTGGGTCTATCAACACATAAAGGACGGCTTATATTTGTCTTATAATTTCAGGAGTGTTACAATATCTCCCCCCTTGGGATCATTCATCCTTGAATGAAGACTACTAAGTGGAGAATGGAGGGAAAAAGGGTTGCAATACTATAATGGAGTTCTAAGAGCTGAAGTATTTTATGGTAATTGATTTCTGGCTGAAATATAAACTAAGATAGATTCACGGGGCATGTATGTATGCGGGGAGCATAAGGATAACTGATGGAACATGAAACTAAATACCTAACATGATAATTGGTCTAGATTAAGAGTAGGGACTCAGATGAAACTCATAATGAACAAGTGACTTCTTAGAAATCATAGTTAATTGGAAAGGACATCAAACTGAGAGGGGTAACTATACAAGAAAACCATTCTCTTTTAAACTGAACTTGTCACCTTGGACTGAACTGAATGTAGAGCCTTCTAGCCCTAGGAATGATTATCGATAGGTCTGAACTGATATGAAATGAGGAGTCCCACATATTGAATGCTGAAGCTACTAGACCTAAGATATGAGCACCCTAGGCTAGTAGTAAGAAGAAGACTATTCTTTCCTTAAATACTACGGTTGACAACTCTTAAGCTTAGAAACACCTTTCAACTACACTAACTCCTTTGAATACTAAGGTCTGAGTCTAACTACCTGCTTTAACCATGTTCAAGCCTATCTTGACTAAATATCTTACACCTAGAGTTACCTCCCAAGAATTGTATTCCTTCTTATTACGAAAATCAACTAACCTTGAGCTCTAATCAATAGGTCACTAGGCGCACAAAGCAAAAGCCGACATGTATTTCATTATGACTTTCAAGCCTATCACCATGATCACCTTATAGTTGTAGCTTATACTATCCAAGACTTTTCCTCTCTTCCCTAGCATATCTAGGAGCTGTAACTTGAAGAACTTCTACAAAGAGACATACCAAAATTGCTCATCTAACTATTTCACATGAGTAATCCTCACCTAACTTTTCTTCTAAGCTTACAACCTACTATTTCCCATCTACGGTACTACTTAGCTTCCTCTACTAACAACTATGACAACACAAGCCAAGATCACTGACAGAATAGAGTGGGAACATGAGTATCACAAATAAAAGAATATTGATCAGTCTTGACTTACACTTAGCTTGATCTAGCCACTCAAGGTGGGGTTTGAGAAGTCAAGTGAAAAGGGAATGAGTGTCTCACATCTTGGACATACAAAGCATGGTTAGAGTAAGGAATTTACAAGCATGAATTATTCGAGAAATTTTCTATGAGCATATACATGATGTAGCATGATTTCATTAGTCATTACAACATATCTTAAGAACAGAGTATATAAAGGTGAGCATAGTGTGAGACATGAGGTTTCATTTATGAAAATATCATGGTATAAAGCTGGAATTCATAGAATCATAGAGTAAGATTGGAATCATTGTCTGGAGAAATTTCTGTTTTTTCTAAGAACTAAGCAAGGGCGTGAATCCCCATGAAGTGTCTGGGTTTGAATTAAGACCAATGCACTGGAATACAAGACACGAATGGGGTGTTGTAATGAGGGAAACATACTTAAGATGCTAGGATAGAAATAAGTATCTGCACCCTTCCTAACTTAATTTGGACACCCACTAGCATCACTACCTGAGTCTCCAAAATCTGATTGATTCTACATCCCACCATCTCCCCCATAGATTCATGCTACGTTCTAATTCTATGGACCTCTCACTAACCTCTAAAAAGAACTATGATCACTTTACTCTATCAGAGCAAACACTACTCTAGGAGTTAATATGAATATACACTTCCTTCTATAGTCTAAGGCTCACCCTTACCTAAACAAATCTTGGTCTCAACCTTTCTATCTCATATAAGGGTTGTACATATCACACTCAATAACTTCCAAACTATCCCTTGCAATAACATGCCAATCTTATTTGGTTCTAACTCCCAAAGCTCCCTCTTCCTACTTCCCACTAAACCAAATTTATTAAAGCCTATACCGTGAGGCTCAAAATCGTCTATCCTTCTCTGGCCACACACACACACACACACACACACATATATATATATATATATATATGTATAATTCTAACATATTCACACTTGCTGTAACTTATCAACTTAAACTCTTACATTACATTATACCACGCCTACCAGATAGAGGCCAAACAATTATCATTATCACTTTCATACTATTATCCTTCCGTTCACATCCTATAATTGTGCCTATACTAGCACAACAACTTACAACTCTTTAATCAACACCAAGGGATTTATCATACCATTACCCATCTAATAAAACACAACTATAAATACATACTCCAACTAACTATGATTCTCCCATCTAGTATACCATACTTCTGACTTCATATTTCTGGCTCTAGGTTCGCTCTACTACTATTAGCTTACAACCCAACATCTATCGGGTGGAAAAACTACCCAAGGATCTAGGTACACACTTTCCCCCCTAAAGGAACAATTAGTAACAAGTTTCTAGGAGAGAATCTGAGAGCACCTCGCTGATAGATAATCTGAGATTTACTACTTCTAGCACCTCATATATGAGGTATAGATAGAGGAACTAGGAAAAACGTATAACTTTGGAGGATAAATAGATTTAAACTCTATTGCATGACATTGATCATGAAAGAAGTGAAGTCTTTCCTAAAACATCTCATAGCTTCCCCCTCATAGATGTGGCACGCTTCACACCTATGAAAGAGACTCTACTTGATGCGACTTTCAGACACCCTAGGACTCTTGAACATGATGCTCTGATACAAAGTTTGTCATGCCCCAAGCCTATCCTCTGGACATAACATGGGACCCAAGATCACAAGTGATCTCAAGATAACCTTCTAGCATTAGCATGACTTAAAAACTGAACAAAACATAAGTACGAAAGCTTAACTGAAGTAATGAGAAACTTAATCTGTTATATAAACATAAGTCTAAAGATGACAAACTGAATTACGCTGAGTATTTGACTCTATATCTGAAAGCCTCTACTACTGATGAGCTGTTGAGACAAACCCCTAGCTAACTCTAAATATTAAAAACTGAATAAAAGAATTAAAAATCTCGAATGAAGCTAAACTCTAAGTCCTTGAAGGAAGAGGATTCAACAAGCTGGCTGGATGTGTTGCTGACCCACTAGCCACAAATCTGGGAGTGGGCTACAAGATCTAGATCATCATAGGATGCAGCACAAAGAGGTATGCGGTCAGTACTATAGAATGTACTGAGCATATGAGATATGCATATGATATGATGAAATATACTTGAAAACATGCTTAAAATTGAGATCATGCATAATTCGTGATAAAACATGCTTAAAATATCCTTGAAACTGAAATCATATAATAATAGTAAAATATGTAATGTAATGACTCAAATCAATAAGGTAAGATGAAAACAAAGTCTATGTCATAAGCAATAAGTAGTAAGTCTGAAATCTGAAAGCAATGAGTCAATAAAATCTTATCATGAAAACTAACTTTTGTGGGAAAATACCATAAGTAAAGTTTAAGTGATGAAATAGATAACTTAATGCAATAAAACTTTCTTACGAGAGTTTCTCATAACCTACAATTGACCATGTGAGCTATATGGAATCTAACTATATAACCCTAGTTAGCAAAGCTGGCCCAAACCTTGCCAAAGTATGGGCCACCATACCCAACTATATAACCGTAGTTGGCAAAGCTGTCCTATACCCCGCTAAGGCAAGGACACCATTAATTTCATAGAGTTGTACCACTTTCATAAGACCATCAAGCCATTCATAACCTATGCTGGAAATGTAGTTTTGGACTTGGGTAATCGAACCCTCATCGCTCGATGCTAAATACTACTCCCAAAAACATGCATACATATAGCTCATAAATTCATAGTGGCACAATCTCATGCCAAATCTTATTGAAAAGCACAAAGGTACATCTGTACCATGAAATTCACATAGCTTAGGTAGGTACATCTAGATACCAAACCTTTCATAAAACATAGAGACATAGCATATGTCATATTGTTCATACTTCAAAATTCTTAAAACTGGGCATCACTATAATTCAAAATATACTTTGCTTTCTAAATTCATAACTTAAAGAAGTAGGCATGCAATTTCATGATAATAGAGGCCATGTTATCTAAACATGCTATTTTTGCTTGAAAACATGCAAATCAATGAGATCATGCTAATATACTTTGCTTTCTAACTTGGCATAACTATAATTCAAAATATACTTTGCTTTCTAAATTCATAACTTAAAGAATTAGGCATGCAATTTCATGATAATAGAGGCCATGTTATCTAAACATGCTAATTTTGCTTGAAAACATGCAAATCAATGAGATCATGCTAAAAATTCATCATCAACAAATGAGCTTTTAAAATCATGCAAGGAATCATAATTAAAACATGGGTAATGAATGGGAATCATGAATTGATACTTTAAAAAAACCATAACTTTTTACCAAATTGGGCGAGAACCCTAATTCCAAAATTTCATAAATCAAAGTAAAACTTGAGGATTTTGGACATAAGGGCGAAGAGAATCCCTTATTGAATACCCACATACCTGAATTATAGCATTCCTAACTTGGGATTTGAGGATGGAGACTTGGAGATGGAATTCTTAGTTTAAAGCTTGGAGAATGGAGACCCTTTTATTCTCTTGGAACTTGATTGAGAGAATGCAAGAGAACTTAGGCTAAGTGGGATTAAAACCCCTTCTAGTTTACCCAAAATGACTTAACTTAGGAGTTAAAGGAATGGGAAATTACCAAGATACCCCTGGAAAAATAATTTAGAAACTCCAGAAATTTTTTTCAAAGGCTTCCACGGACACAAATCATGGCCCGTGGAATGAAGCACGGTCCGTGGAATGAAAGTTGTGGTTCCAGAGGACTTTTCAGGGCTCTGGACTGATTTTCACGAGTTGAAACGTTGGTTCATGGTTTGATCCATGACCCGTGGATCAAACTCGTGAATCTCAGGCCAAAAATAGATCTGCAGGTTCAATTCCACAGATTCGAACCACGGGTCATGGTTTAATCCACGAGTCGTAGATTTCTCTAATGGTTTCTGTCTGTCATTTTGACGGACAGACACATTTTAGTAAAACTATGATAACTTATTACTCCGGACTCGTATTAATGCTTGGTCGGTTGAGTTGGAAAGAATATTCAATGATCTTTAATTTGGTGAGTACTAGGCCACCTAAATCTTTATATTCTAGAAGTTATGATTGTTTGAAGTTGACCCTTGAAAATTTTTACACTAAAACTCAATAGGTAAGGAAGCTTTCAACTCAACTTTGAGCTTGAGATTCTTTATGACCCTAATTTATATCTAATACACCTTCAAAACTTAAGAATAGGTCTTAATACTTAGATATATAGAAAATTTATCTAGTTTGGGTCTATCAACATATGAAAGACGGTTCAGATTTGGCTTAGAATTTCTGGAGTGTTACAAGCCTCAACAGGCTAGAACTTGCTAAATCACCAAGTACTGAAGGCCAAAACAAGCTCTATAACATGAGATAAGCAATAATAACTACCTACCGTCCCAACGGCCACCCATACAAACGAAGAACACAATCAAGTAAAAATAAATCCTCAAGCATCTCATACTACCGGAGCATACACTGAGCAAACAACAAACAAGGATGGAATCTGAATGAAATATGCATGATGATGATGATGTGACAGAAACAGTGATAATAACCCATATATTACCCCCTCCGGTACCTAAAGGTCTCAATAAAGGCAGGATCCATTAAAAGACATGGACTGTATACCTCCACTCCGCCAAATACCCCTTTTCTGGCACACTCGTCAGCCCGTAGCCATTGGTCCTGGAATGGTAGGGTCCATGGAGGTCCGTGACCATATACTAACGTGAATCTCAAGGTATAACTCAATAATCACAACCTCGTGGTACGTTCCTAGAATCAAACTGGGTCTAAATCAGTAGTAGTAATCTCAAAACCCCATTGAAGGGTTCCTAGAGCGTATCCGGGTCTAAATCGGTAATCAAGTCTTAATAACCCTTAGAAAGGGTGCCCGAAGCATATTCTGGTCTAAATATGTAGTAAAGAATATCTAGCGCCCGACCTTGTCAAGTCTAGTATCAGTACAAAAACCACTAATAAAACCATCGTAATATCCCCTCTACTCCAAGAGGTTTCATAAATCATTTCCAAATTCCCTTTTTTATAAACATTTGTACTGACATTGGGCCCCTCAGGCCATGCAAAGTTTAGAAAATCGATTATAGTAGGCCCGAAGCCAAAACAATAGTAAAACATGCAAAAAAACCCTTTGCATGAATGATATGCTCGCAAATAATAGATTAGCCCAAAATGGCTCACAAACATTCCTATCAGCCCTGCAAAGGCACAACCTGTTCTACAACACAAATATCCATCCTGAAGTAGTATTACTATATCCGATACTGGTGAACATTCCCAAATATCCCACCGTCTATGGTCCAGAAGAATATACAAGCCCATATCGGGCCACAAGGGTGAAAGTTACAACATTACAATGAATACTGCAATGAAGGAATGAAATAACAGATAGAAGAGGAGGACAAGGTCTGAGGGTACCAACCTAGAAAATCATCCCAAGGATACTGATTAATGCAGTTATAGCCGATATACACAGAGTCTAAGTAGGGAAGACCATAACCTACCTGTCGTCCGACAACTATCTATGGGAATGGCGTTGTCCAAGCTCGAACTGCTATGAGAAGCTCCTACTCGTGAAAACACTATCAACATAATAATCTACGCATCAATATGAAACTAACGATACCCATATGCTAGAAACAAAATCGGGTCAAAATCTGGGTCACAAGCGGGCCCGTTGGCCCCATAATCCAAAGCCAAAAACAAAAAACACCATGATGTTCCCCACATTTCTGGAAGAACATGCTCAAAATTTGAGCAGAAATGGACTATAATAAGGGCTCAAAATAGTCCCAAGATTCAAGGGATTAAAGATGGAATCAAAGGAAGAAAATAAAAAATTCACGAGAAACTTACCCAATTTAGAAGTCAATAGACAATAAAGATACAACAATTATCAACCCCAAGCTGTTGGGAATGATCAAGGTGAGCTATGGAGGTTTTGGGTTCGTCATCCATGGAGAATTCATAATTTCAAGAGATAATTTTACCGGATTTAGGAGTCCATAAACAACAAAGGATAGTCAAAATAATTTCCTCCAAGTTGTTAGGTTGTTCAAGGTGTCAAAATGGTGTCTTGGGAGTTATTTTAATGGAGGAAAATGAAGTTGGAATTTTTAGAAAATGAGGGAGAAAGTGGCTGGCCAGCATTTTATAAGCTGCCAAGCCCAGGTGCCACAGTTCCCAGGCGGCCACAGGTGCTCTGGTGTCATGGCGTCCATGTGGCTACTGGTGCACTGGTGCCACCATGCCTAGACACCACCGGTGTGCTGGTGCCACAATGCCCAGGCTACGGTGCACTGGTGCCATATCGCCCAGGTGCACACCACAACACCCCAACAGCAACAACAACATGCCAAGGAACAATTTCAAATGATGGGTCCTCAAGAATGCATCTGGGTCCCGCGAACACAAACGAGCTAATTATTCGATGCATCTGGGTCCCGCGAACACAAACGAGCATTATGTATCTAATAAATTCGATGAAAAATCCATCAGAGGTCGATTTAATGGAAAGTGGGCCCACGCCTAAAATCAACCATTAGGCTAACTATTCCAAAATTGAACCTAAGGCCCAAAATCAAGTCTCGAAGCCTCGGGACCCAAACCAATGGTCCCTCTAGCATAAACTCAACATTCCAGAGCTAACAGTGCTGATGGAACTTCCATCCGAGGCCGTCTTCTCTGAATGTTGACCAAAGACAACCAAACTTGCCTGAAAACACAAAATGAGAGAGAATTTCAAGCTAACGACCTCCCGGATGCCGACCAAAGGTCCAACTAGACCAAAGTCCATACTCCGGAGCTAAAGGAACTATCAGAATTCAATTCCGATCATGATTACCAAGAATGTTGATTGAAGTCCATGATTTCTAAAGTTAAAGCTCTAAAATAGGGAAACGGGCACAAAGACCAAACAAATGGTCCTGGCATTGAACTACCGGTCCCAACAAGCCATAAATGACTTAAGGCCACTACAGGAAAGCTCTAACTATACAAAGAAGTCAATAATACCTAAATGACTAGAAGGATCATTACATCATCCATAGCTAAAAATCTCAACCAGCTTATCAACCAAACCGAATCTTACATTAACTCCAAAACTCCAAAGGCTTATCAACAAAACTGAATCTTAAGAATCTCAATTGGGGAATGTACTGACACAACACCAAAACCAACAACAACCAAGGAAATCAATAACCAAAACTAAAATCCTCGATGCCATATGCATGTTTACCTAGAAAGTCACCAACCAAATCTCTAACTCATGAATCCATAGATCAGCAAAACCATTCTAACAACTTGAATCTCTTGTACCGTGAACACAAAGCTTCACACAAGACAAACACTCGAGCCTCCCTTGGGACTTCAACAGACCCACCGGAGATCCACAGTTCCTGGTACACTCAACGTTAAACAAGGACACTTTTATACTCAAATTCCATTCAAGCTAAGCCATAATCTACTAGTCGTTGATATCAAAAATACCAACCCGCATCACATCTTTGAAACTCGAGTAACCTGTCTTTACTGACCATCAACCAATGAATGAATACCCTTGCAAAGACCAACCTCGATATCTGAACCTAAGTGAACCAACCATTGGAGCCCAACTGCAACTAGCACACCAGTGTCAGGAACGACATGGATGAATACCCTGTGTCAACATAGAACCTCCCAACTATAGAACGAAACCAACCTCACTGAACCGCACCAAGTCTGAATTGGCTGGAAGTGAATGAACTATGGCAACCTGTCCAAAGACCCAAACCAAAACTGAATCTCTGCAAGGAGTGTGGTAAGCCTATGACAAAGTCTGTAGCCAACAACTAAGCTCCAAACTCTCGAAAA
Organism: Jaltomata sinuosa; assembly: GCA_003996215.1. Classification (NCBI taxonomy): domain Eukaryota; kingdom Viridiplantae; phylum Streptophyta; class Magnoliopsida; order Solanales; family Solanaceae; genus Jaltomata; species Jaltomata sinuosa. The sequence goes on from QJPP01005084.1 coordinate 47,981, forward strand.
TACCGCTGCTGCGCCAACCACTCAAACACTATTTGGATTAGGATCACCTAACTAGCCTTACTCTTGAAAAAAGTCCGCCAAGTCGCATATATCAAGTCAAATACTGTGTAGGCAAAGGAAAAGATGTACAGAGCCTAAGGTTGAAATCTGGCTATGGAAGATTTGCATAAACCTTCAACTCACCCCTTTGGCTCAAAACAACTGCTCTACTGCATCAACACATAAACCAACAACTCTGAAGCATACAACATACCAAACTTCTGGTCCATATTGGCTGAGTCTAACTAATGCTGGAATCCCACACAACAGACCACCACTCGGAGAGTCCACCTAATCAAGATTTCAACCCTCGGAATACAAAAGAGGCCATCAAACTCAATGCACCATTAGAATCCAAAATATCCTTGCTAGTCTCAACCTGCATAACCTGATCACATATAACATACACCCGCTGATCCTTGAACTTACGCCACTGAATCAGTCCAACTAAGATGGAATAGACCTCGTACTGATAAGAACACCGCTGGGAGATAGAATGTCCAGCCTAATCAATTGGTTAGCCCATGATAAGATGTCTAAGGCCAACTACCACTCCAAAACTGAAATAGGGAAGTTAAGATATTCGAACTCTCTACCTTCTGACCCAAGAAGCTACAACCAAAGAGAACTATCCATGAACCATCCAAAGTAGTCTACTAGGCTACGATTCTAAAACCCAACTCTAATTAGCAATCAATGTATCTGTCGAACCTCTGAGTAGGCCAATACACTACCCATGAACACTTATAGGAACCAAAGCCAAGTAAGCTCTGAATATGAAAGTTGCCCAATCCATAGATTCTATTGGAACTTGGGTCATCCAAGAATATAATAAGGAAGCCACAGTCAATGAAACAAGCTCCCAAATGTAGTACTGGAAATGGCCACTACCTCAAACTCTTAAGGGAAGGAATCCTAACCTCAAACCTATCAAAAGAAAAGCCACAACAATCTGTAGTTGAATGAATCACGTCATTACACACAAACCAAGAAAACCCTCAGTCGTCACCTCGGTCAACTACTAGAACAGATATACGAACAAGGAGTCATCTCAGTCAGTTGCTAAGAACTCATACACACCTACAATGAGTCATCATCCTCCTTTAAAACCAAATGAGACCTTTTTTCAAGGATACACTGAACTCCACAAACTCTTTCTCAAAATACTCTTGAGCTCTTCCTTAGCTCCCACAACTCCACTGGCAACACTTGATATGGAAGGAAAAGAATAGGACGAATGCCTAACTCAACCACAAATTACTATGTGCAACACTAAATCGCAATGCCACAATAAAAACTAAACCATGTTGTTTTAGTCAATATTCCACCAGAATACTATGATCAAAACTCATCCCTTTGGGACTGGGGAAAACAATTAAAACAACTCAACCAGACTTGAAACAGAAGAAAACCACGGGAACAACCCATTCACAAGCCAACTTTCTAAACCAACAACAACTAGAGACGGTCAATTTAAATTTCCCGAGAAATGCAAAACCAACACATGCCCACTAGCATAACCAACACCATTCTCTTAAAGAGAAAACCTCAATCTCCGGCCCAACCACTGGTATCACACTAAGGCAACAAAAGTACTCATAGCAACCGCTAGAGAACGGCCTAGGCAACAACCATCTAGGACCTCTAGAAAAGAAAAACTCAAACCAACTCCAGAACCACAATGAAACTACAAACGAGGCTAACAAGACCTACTCACGAGTCACAACCCTGAGTAGTCACCTCTCAAGGACAAAACACCCATCCACTACTAAAAGAATTAACTTACTGAGCAGTTACACGCATAAACACTACAACCCATGTAATAAAACAACTAAACAAGGAAAAATAAGTAGGCACATAAGGAAATACACGAGAAGGGTAGAATCATGACGCAAACAATGCTATCACCAACCGAAGGTAATAAAAGTCATACCTAGAGCAATGGTATCAGGAATATCTACCTCTGGCCCACTAAGAGGGGTATCAGAGGTGTCTATTACTAGACTGAGTAGCGAAAGCTGAAGGATCGACCATCCTTCACCAGGGACAATCTCTAAAATAGTGACCAACCACTCCACAACCATAATAACCCAAGGAAGCCCAACTCTGATTCATGGTGCCTGCCAAATCTGAATGGATACCTGAACTATATGGCTAAAAGCCACTTCTAACAATCTAGGGACCACCTCTATAACCCCGTGCAACACCTCTCACTGACTGGGGACCACCCCTACTACCCTGCACACCACCTCTAGCCAGTGGCACTGGAACTCTAAAAGGTAGAACCTCCTGACTCTGCTGACTGGGAGGCGCGATCATGGGGCAATGCCTAACAAGGTGACAATGCACACTGCACTAGAAACAATATTCACTAAATATGTCATGCCCCGAGGCTACCCCCTGGATGTAACACGAGACTTAGGACCAAGTGCCTTAAGCTAACCCCTTGGTCATAGCATACTCAAGCATAATAATAAATAAGAGCGGAAACATAATAAGGGAAACCAACAATAGGCAACATAATTGATAAGTCGGGAAATCATATGAAGATACAAAGTCTAGAAGATCTACGAAACCATCTAAGTCTGAAAAGCCTCTATTCATAACATGAAGAGTTGCTAGGACAAGACCCTAGCTAACTCGAAGTACGAAAATCAAAAGCTATCATAACTAGGAATATAACTAGTCCTCGACCTAAGAGGACTCACCAACTAGTGATAAGATGTGGCCTGGAAACTCTAGCCACAAGCCTGAGAAGGGATACCTGAATCTGTATCATCAAAGGATACAACGTAAGAAATGCGGTCAGTAATATGGAATGTACTGAGTATTTGAGCGATGCATGAATCATGATAAAAAAGTTTAAAACATGCTTAATAATAAACTTATAACATAAGGAAAGGATGTGAAATAGTATCAAGGTAAAAAGGCATTAAAACATAACTTGAAGCTTAAGTTTCATAGTATAGAATCATATAACTTCATAGCTTCAAAATAATCATGTGGTAGTTCCTTTTAACCGACAATAGACCATGCGAGCTACATGGAATCTAACTATAAAACCCTAGTTAACAAAGTTGGCCCAAACCTTGCCAAAGTACGGGCCACCATACCCATCTATATAACCTTAGTTGGCAAAGCTGTCCTATGCCCCGCTAAGGCAAGCACACAATTTCTTTCATAGAGTGGTACTACTTTCATAAGCCCATCGGGCACATCATAACCTATATTGGCAATGTAGTTTTTGGACTTACGAATCGAACCCTTATCGCTCGGTGCTAAGTACTACTCCCAAAATATGCATACATATAGCTCATAACTTCATAAGGCACCATCTCATGCCAACTTATTCATAACTTGTTCATACTTGATCATACTTAGTCATGCTTGATCATGCTTATTCATACTTCATCATACATCATGACTTGTAAAATTTGCATGGCTCTAGATTAATTTTCTTAAAACCTATACTTTCATAGAATCATAGGAACTAGGCATGCACATGCTTGAAAATCCATAAGGAACATGCTATCAGAATCTAATTTGCTTAAATCAACTTCATGCATGTAAAAATTTGCATGGTTAAACTTTAATTCATGAAATAAGAGTTAACATGTAAAAACCATGTGAAATCATGCAATTTAATAGTAATTTCATAACCCAATTCATGAGAAGATCCTATTTAGCAAAAACCATAAGAATTGGATAAGAACCCTAATTTGAAAATCAATAAAGCAAAACTTGAATTAGGGGTCCTAGGCACAAGGGTGAAAGGAACCCATTGTTGAATACCCACATACCCTGATTGAAGCTAACCACTTGAATTAAAAAGTCTTAGGAGACTTGAACTTGGGGCTTGAGACTTGAAGCTTGGAGAGGAACTTTTCCTTTTTGGGAGAAGAATGAAGATTTTAGGAGTGACATAGGCTAATGAGGGTTAAAACCCTTCTTGAAATAGTCAAAACGACATAATTTAGGAGTTAAAAGGGTGGGAAATAACTAAAATACCCCTGGGACATAATTAAGGAAAAGCTGGAAAATTTGACCTTCAGAGACCACGAGTTGGTCGACGGTCTATCATCCAAAAGGATGGGCCATCAACCCTAATCCGTGATTTTCCCAGACATTCAGATAAGGCTACTGGAAGTGCACTCCACGAGTCACTCTATGGTCCGTACTTCCAAATGACAGACCGTCCAGTGACCCGTGGTTTTCCACTACTACTTATAGGAGCTACATGAATTTCATTCCATGAGTCATACTACGGTCCATACTCCCAAACAACGGACCATCCTATTGACTCGTGGTTTGCCTTAGGAAATTTTTGTTCTTCTGAACTTCAGGGTCTACGGGTTCCATGACGGTTCATCATCTAAAAGGACGAACTGTACTTTGACTCATCATCTCATGGACAATTTAAGGGGTCTTCTAGAATTTGGACGACGAGTGCATAGGACGGACTGTCGTTCCAAACAACGAACCTTCGAATAACTCATCTGTCTCTGGGAACTTGAGATTTTTCAGTGATTTTGACTTAGATAGCTGGTTTGATTTCCGAGGTGTTACAATATCTCCCCCTTGGTATCATTCATCCTCAAATGAAGACTAAATAAGGGAAACTAAAGGGGTAATAGCCCAACCAAATATCAAAACAAGGAAATCAAGGAGTAAACATGAAAACTGAATTTTTAACTTTGAAAACATGTTAAACTAACTTCGAAAACATGCATACATGCTAGAATCATGAGAGAAACTGATGGGATAGGATCGGAGGAATATACTAAGGAGGAAACTAGTACCTCAAGCTGGAACTGAATCGGAATGGAAGAGATGAGGATATTTGGCATTCATGGCCTCTTCCACTTCCCAAGTAGCACCTTCTACGAGCTGATTCCTCCAAAGGACTTTCACCAAAGCGACCTCCTTGTTCCTCAACTACTGAATCTGACAATCGAGGATCTCCACGGGAACCTCCTCATAAGTGAGACTATCCTTCACACCCATATACTCCAAGGGAACAATCAAGGCTGGATCACCAACATATTTCATCAACAAGGAAACATGAAACACCGGATGACTAGCTTCCAAATCTGGAGGCAAGTCCAAATCATAAGCAACACTACCCACTCTCCTCAAAATATTGTAAGGACCTACAAAATGGGGGCTGAGCTTCCCTTTCTTGCCAAATCTCATCACACCCTTCAAGGGTGACACCTTTAGGAAGACCCAATCATCAAATTCAAATTATAACTCCCTTCTTCTCACATCCGCATACGATTTCTGTCGACTCTGAGCGATCTTCATCCTTTCTCAAATAAGTTGAACCTTCTCCATAGTCTCATGCACAGAATCTGGACCAATCAAGGCTGCCTCACCAACCTCGAACCAAACAATAGGAGATCTACACCTCTATCTATAGAGTCCCATATAGGGAGCCATCTGAATACTAGAGTGGAAGCTGTTGTTGTAGGCAAACTAAATAAGAAACAAGTGATCATCCCAATTAACCTTGAAATCGATCACACAAGATCTGAACATATCTTCCAAAGCCTAGATAGTACGCTCTGCCTGACCATATGTCTGAGGGTGAAAAGCTGTGCTAAGCTTCACCTGAGTACCAAGACCTCTCTGAAACGATCTCCAAAACTGAGATGTAAACTGAGGACCTCTATCTGAAATGATGGACAAGGGAACCCCATGCAATCGAACTACCTCTCGAATGTAGAGTCTGGCATAATTATCTGCTGATTTAGTAGTCTTAACAGTCAAGAAGTGGGATGATTTGGTCATCCAGTCTACAATTACCCAAATGGAGTCATATTGCCTTCGAGTATGAGGCAAACATGTAATGAAGTCCATATTGATCTCTTCCCACTTCCAAGTGGGAAGGTCAATATCCTGAATCATGCCACCCAGTCGCTGGTGCTCTACCTTCACCTGCTTACAATTGGGACACTTAGCAACAAACTTGGCTATGTCCCTCTTCATACCGTTCCACCAAAAGACTTTTCATAGATCACGGTACATCTTGGTGGCACCCGAATGAATGGAATATCTTGAACTGTGGGCCTCAGTCAGAATCTGTTATCTTAATCCATCTACATCTGGCACACATAACCGACCCTAGTAATGAAGCACACCATCTCCTCCTTAGGAGAAATCCCTCAACCCACTGCTGATGAACCGCACCCTTAAGCCAAAGTTGAATAGGATCCTAATCTTGCTTTGCCTTCACCTCCGCTACCAAAGATAATTCAGCACCATTTTGGACAATAACTCCACCTTCGGTCGAGTCCATAAGTCATACTCCCAATCAGGAAAGTCGTTGAACATCTTTCACCAACTCTTTCTTCCCATATTCAATCAAGGCCACACTACCAATGGATAATCTACTCAAGGCATCCGCCACAACATTGGCTTTACCCGGGTGTACTTTAAATCATAATCCTTAAGGAGATCAAGCCATATCCTTTATCGCAAATTCAACTCCTTTTGAGTAAACACATACTAAAGACTTTTGTGATCCATGAACACATAAACATGTACACCATACAAGTAATGCCTCCAAATCTTCAAAGAAAAGACTACGGCTCCTAGCTTAAGATCATGAGTAGGGTAGTTCTTCTCGTGAGTCTTAAGCTGTCTCGAGGCATAAGCAATCACCTTACCCTGCTGCATCAAAAAACAACCCAAACAGATCCTCGGAGCATCACAATACACCAAAAAATCATCCAAACCCTTAGGTAGGGTCAATACTAGAGCGGTGGTCAATTTAGTATTCAATTCCTGAAAACTTTTCTTACAAGTATCAGACCACTGAAATTTTACCTTCTTCTGAGTCAATCGAGTCAAAGGCAAAGCAATGGAAGAGAAACTCTCTACGAACCTCCTGTAATAACCAGCCAAACCCAAAAAACTCTGAATATCTAATGGGGAGGTAGGTCTATGCCAATTATTCATTGCTTCAATCTTTTGCGAATCCACACGAACATCATCACCAGACACAATGTGACCCAGAAAAGCGACAGACTGCATCCAGAACTCACACTTGCTAAACTTAGCAAACAACTGTCTATCCTTAAGGGTTTGCAACACTACCATCAAATGATCTGCATGCTCCTTCTCACTTCGAGAGTAGATAAGGATATCATCAATGAACACAATCACAAACATATCAAAATATGGCTTGAACACACGGTTCATCAAATCCATTAAAGCTGCAGGAGCATTGGTTAGACCAAAAGACATAACAATAAACTCATAATGACCATACCGAGTCCTGAAGGCTGTCTTTGGAACATCACACTCCCGAACCCAAATCTGATGATAACCGGATCTAAGATCGATCTTAGATACACAACTAGCACCCTGAAGCTTATCGAACAAGTCATTCATCCTAGGAATGGGATACTTATTCTTTATGGTGAGCTTGTTCAATTGGTAGTAATCAATACACATCCTAAGAGAACCATCCTTCTTCCAAACAAACAAAATCGGGGCACCTCATGGAGAAATGCTAGGCCTGATGAAACCCTTGTCAAGAAGATCCTTCAACTGATATTTTAATTCCTTAAGTTCTGCGGGTGCCATTCTATAGGGAGGAATAGATATAAGATTCGTATCCAGAAAAAGATCTATCCTAAATTCGATCTCCTGCTCGGGAGGGACTCCGGGCAAATCCTCGGGAATCACTTCTGGAAATTCATTAACAATCGGAACAAACTGAAGAGATGGGGCCTCGGAATCCATGTCCTTGACCCGAACAATATGATAGATACAACCCTTATAAATCATCTTCCTAGCCTTAAGATATGAGATGAAGCGACCTTTCGAAGAAGGGGGACTATATTGACACTCAAAGATGGGTTCATTAGGAAACTTGAAACTGACAACCCGAGTACGACAATCAATAGAAGCATAACATGCATATAGCCAGTCCATACCAGGAATAACATCAAAATCAGTCATCTCCAATTGTACTAGATCTGCTGAAGTGACTCTATGAAGGACTAAGATAGGGCAATTTCGGTAGATTCTTTTGGCTAGGACTGACTCACCAACAGGAGTAGAAACACAAAAGGGTTTTAAAAGAAATTCAGAACAGATTTCAAACTTGCATGCCACATATGGGGTCACAAAAGATAAGGAAGCACCAAGGTCCAACAAGGCATACACATCAAAAGAAAAGACTTTCAACATACCAGTAACCATATATGGGGAACCCTCCTGATCCTGACGAGAGGACATAACATAATGGTAGTTCTGGCGCTGACCACCAGAACTAGAAGATGCGCCCTGCTGGGCTGGTCTACCTCCTGAAGCTACTGGGGTAGACTGAGTCCTACCACCCTGTCCCGTGTTAGCTGAAGGGCAATCTCTTATACACTCTACAACATGACTCTTCCCACACCTACCACAAGCGGGGAAAGAAGGTCCCTTAGCAACACTTCCCTGAGACTGGGAATAGGAACCAGATCCTCTAACACTCTGATCATGACGAGGATTCTGAGCCTGGGTAGGAGCACTAGTAGAAGAATGAATTGATCCTGATGACTTTTTCTGGAAAGAGGAGCGACGTGTTCCTCCGGACCTGTGATGACCATAACCTGATCCCTCAGATCTAGCCCTCTTGTTCTCCCTCACCATCTCCCTAAGCTTGTCACCCTCAATCAGATGGGCATGAGTCATAAGTCAGGAAATGTTCATATCACTCAGAACCAAAGCAGACCTATACTCTTTTTTCACCAAATCAGACACTCCATAGATAAACTTTCTCATCTGATCGTGTGGGTTCGCTACCATGGAGGGGGCATACCTAGACAACTGGGTGAACTTCAAACTATACTCTTGAACCAACATTGAACCCTGTCTCAAGTTCAAAAACTCCTCCACTTTCGCTTGCCTCAACTCCCGGGGAAAAAACCTATCAAGAAAGGCCCTCTCAAAACACTCCCATGTCGTGGGGACTGCATCCCTCACTCTAGCCTCCTTCCATTGAGTGAACCAAATGTGAGCCACATCTCTGAGTTGATAGGATGCGAGCTCCACACTATCAAACCCAACCACTTGCATAACCTCAAAGATCGTCTTCACTTCATCAATAAAGTTGAGCGGGTCCTTACTCACTTTCGAACCCCAAAACTCAGGCGGGTTCATATGGATGAAGTCATGAACTCGGGCAGCTACCCCACCTTTAGGATGAACAGGGGAAGGAGCCTGCTGATTGGCCTGAGTGGCCAAAGTATGGGCTAGCAAATGAATGGTGGTTCTGAACTCCTCATTCGTGATATAGGGAGCTGGAACTAGAGGAACAACATTCCAAGTGGCTTGGGGAGGCGTAGCCCGTCTAGGAGGCTTAATCTGAAATGTACAAGGCAAGTATTTGAGGAACATGATAGGTAAGCTCTATCGGACAACATGATCATGAAAGAAGTGAAGTTTTCTAAGACATCTTGTAGCTCCTCTCTCATATGTGTGGCGCGCTTCATACATATGAAAGAGACACTACTCGATGAGGCTTTCATACATCCTAGGACTCTTAAACATGAGGCTCTGATACCAAGTTTGGCACGCCCCGAGGATACTCCCTGGATGTAACATGGGACTTAGGACCACAAGTTCCCCAAGCTAACCCCTTGGTCATATCATACTCAAGCATAACAATAAATAAGAGAAGAAACATAATAAGGGAAACCAATAATAGGCAACATAATAGATAAGTCGGGAAATCATATGAAGATACAAAGTCTAGAAGATCTATGAAACCGTCTAAGTCTGAAAAGCCTCTACTCATAACATGAAGAGTTGTTAGGACAAGACCCTATCTAACTCAAAGTATAGAAATCAAAAGCTAGCATAACTAGGAATATAACTAGTCCTCGACTTAAGAGGACACACCCACTGGTGATAAGATGTGGCCTAGAAACACTAGCCATGAGACTGAGAAGAGATACTTGAATCTGCATCATGAAAGGATGCATCATAAGAAATGCGTTCAATACTATGGAATGTACTGAGTATGTGAGAGATAAATGAATCATGGTAAAACGGTTTAAAACATGCTTAAGAATAAACTTATAACATAAGGAAAGGATGTGAAATAGTATCAAGGTAAAAAGGCATTAAAACATAACATTAAGCTTAAGTTTCATAGTATAGAATCATATAACTTCATAGCGTGAAAATAATCATGTGGTAGTTCCTTTTAACCGACAATAGACCATGCGAGCTACATGGAATCTAACTATAAAACCCTAGTTAGAAAAGTTCTTGCCAAAGTATGGGCCACCATACCCATATCTATAACCCTAGTTGGCAAAGTTGTCCTATGCCCCGCTAAGGCAAGGACACCATTTCTTTCATAGAGTGGTACCACTTTCATAAGCCCATCGGGCATATCATAACCTATGCTGGCAACATAGTTTTGGACTTAGGTAATCAAACCCTCATCGCTCGGTGCTAAGTACTACTTCCAAAACATGCATACATATAGCTCATAACTTCATAGGGCACCATCTCGTGCCAACTTATTCATAACTTGTTCATACTTGATCATACTTAGTCATGATTGATCATGCTTGTTCATACTTCATCATACATCATGACTTGTAAAATTTGCATGGCTCTAGTTCAATTTTCATAAAACCTATACTTTCATAGAATCATAGGAATTAGTCATGCACATGCTTGAAAATCCATAAAGAACATGTTATCACAATCCAATTTGCTTAAATCAACTTCATGCATTTAGAAATTTCCATGGTTAAACTTCAATTCATGAAATAAGAGTTAACATGTAAAAACCCATGTGAAATCATGCAATTTAATAGTAATTTCATAACCCAATTCATAAGACGATCCTATTTAGCAAAACCCATAAGAATTGGATAAGAACGCTAATTTGGAAATAATGAAATCAAAGCTTGAATTAGGGGTCATAGGCACAAGGGTGCAAGTAACTCATTGTTGAATACCCACATACCTTGACTGAAGCTAACCCACTTTAATTGGAAAGACTTACGAGACTTGAACTTGGAGCTTGAGACTTGAAGCTTGGAGAGGAACTTTTCCTTTTTGGGAGAAGAATGAAGATTTTAGGAGAAACTAAGGCTAATGAGGGTGAAAACCCTTCTTTAAATAGTCAAAATTACATCATTTAGGAGTTAAAAGGGTGAGAAATGACTAAAATACCCCTGGGAAATAATTAAGGAAAAGCTGGAAAAGTTCTCCTTCAGGGACCAGGAGTTGGTCGACGGTCCGTCATCCAAAAGGATTGGCCGTCAACCATGATCTGTGGATTTCCCAGGCATTCACATAAAGCTACTGAAAGTGCACTCCATGAGTCACTCTACGGTCCATACTTCCAAACGATGGACCATCCTGTGACCTGTGGTTTGCCACTGCCACTTATAGGAGCTACTGGAATTTCATTCCACGAGTTATACTACGGTCCGTACTCCCAAACAAAGGACCATCCTGTTGACTCATGGTCTGCCTTAGGAAATTTTTGGTCTTCTGAACTTCAGGGGTTACGGGTTCAATGACGGTCCATCATCTAAAAGGATGGACCATCCTTTGACTTTGTATCTCAGGGACAGTTTAAGGGGTCTTCTAGAATTTGGACGATGAGTGTCATCGTCTCTAGGAACTTGAGATTTTTCTGAGATTTTGACTTAGATAGCTGGTTTGATTTCTGAGGTGTTATAAAATACATATGGGTGGAAAGATCTTGCTGAGCCTGACTGGCCACCACGGCCTACATGTCCTGAATTCAAACCCGAAAACCCTTACTTGTACCATGTCCACTCTTCCCAACATGCCCTGTACAACCACCCTCTACAACCTGAGGAGTCACTAAAAATTGGTCTACTAGATAATAAGCAATGGAACCGAACCCTAGCAGGGAATCCCCTACCTCGAGTCTGAGAACCTCAGAAACTGTCCTGACAACAACACCTCTTAGTACTACCTAAGCCTCACGGCATAACCCCTCTATATCCCAACCATGGTCAACCACGTGGAGAAAGGTCATCCCAATTATAACCAAGTTCTCTATCTCCAAATGGCGCAGTGAAATCAAACCTCCAACAAAGCTCTGAACCCTATCAAACTTTTTAGACATAGTCCTAGCAGTGCGCCTAACCATCTCGTGAAACCTCGCCTCATAATCCAATACCGACATACAACCCTGTTGAAGAACTAGGATCTCAAACCTGACTGAAGCACCACTCAAAAAACCGGGTACTGCCCCTACCTGGGTACTAAAACAACTACCGGAAGACTTGCAATCCTAGCCACAGTGTCCTGAAGAACTGGTGTAGTATGAAACCCTACCAGAGGCTGGGCTAGACACAAACCCCCTAGATGATGCGGTAAACTCTCACTCTAAGATCCTGGAGCTGACAAAAACACTGAAGCAACAGGAACAGAAGCCTCGACATCACCTGCTTTCGTACTCATCCTAGGCATCTAAGAAGGAATGAAACAACCAAAGTTTAAAAGTCAATAGAGCCAGCAATGCATGATAAGGAGCCAAGAATATATAACTTTTCCTAATAATGCCCTGTAACCTCCCGCAAATAGGATACGAATGTCATCATACCAATCCACGAGACTATACATAGACACTTGCTTATGTAACATGACACAAGTGAACCTAGAGCTCTAATACCAAGCTGTCACGACCTAATTTCTCAGGTCATGATGGAACCTACAACCCCTTAGTAGGTGAACTAATTCCTGTAGCCTGGAATGGTTAGTATTGGGCTACTACCTATCCAATATGCACAATAAGCAGAAATAAGTGAAAGCAGAATATGAAGATTGAACAACACAGAAGCAACAACTAGAATATATATATATATACATAGTGAAACTGCACCAACTTCAAGACTTTGTATCGATAGTAGATGACCTTCTAAATAGAATACAAGTGCTAGAAGTAACAAAGTAATAAGTACAACTGTCTTCAAATATACAAAGAGTAACAGTGCCAAAAGATGAGATGTGGTCAAGCCCCGGTCGATAGGCGCTCACCCTAGTCTCAAATATCCAAAAGTTGCACGATTCTCCACGCGATCAACAATGAATGCTCACACTAATATCTGCACCAAAAGATGTAGAAGTATAGTATGAGTACTAATTCCTAAGCAAGGGGTAGCCAGTAGGCATCATCGGCCAACTAAGTGCATATAAGATATTAAAATAGCAATATAGCGGATAGCAAAGAAGCACTAAGTGAAGCAATAGAAAAAGCACAAGGAAACTAGCATGGAGAAAAGTCAATAGAGGATTACAAGCATACAATGCAAGAACAAAAGATATACATAACACAGAAACACAGGTGAAAGAAAGAAAACTGCACCTGGAATCCTTGCAACAATAATATATATAAAGAGAGAGTTTAGAAACATGGAGGTATACCGGTAACCTAAAGTAAAAAGGGAAAGAAGGAAATCAAGCCAACATATTCAAGATAGAAGCAAAATACAAACAGAATCATGCCTAAACACCATTCAAGATAAGAGAAACAAATAACCACCTCCCAACTTCAAACCTAGGATGGAATAAACTATGCCACAAAGCACCAAAAGCCACTATTCAGAACCACAATAAAGGATAGAACTCCCTAGCTTACAACCGCCTAGAAGGCCACATAAGCAGTTCCTCAAATCAATTAGGGACCTTCTAATCCATCAGCGATCAAAATATCCAACAATCAGAGCCTCAACAGGCTAGAACTTGCTAAATCACCAAGTATCGAAGGCCAAAATAAGCTCAATAACATGAGATAAGCAATAATATCTACCTACAGTCCCAACGGCCACTCATACAATTGAGGAACACAATCAAGTGAAAACAAACCCTCTGTTAACTTATACTACCAGAGCATACACTGACTAAACAACAAATAAGGGTGGAATCTGAATGAAATATGCATGATAATGATGATTTGATGGGAACCAGTGATAGTAACCCATATGTTACCCCCTCCGGTACCTAAAGGCCTAAATAGAGGCAGGATATATTGAAGGACATGGTCCGTATACCTCAACTCCACCATATATCCCTCCTCTGGCACACTCGTCAGCCCATAGCCATTAGTCCTAGAATGGCAGGGTCCATGGAGGTCCGTGACCATATACAAATGTAAATATCAAAGTATAGCTCAATAATCAGAACCTCGTGGTACATGCCCAAAATCAAACCAGGTCTAAATCAGTAGTAGTAATCTCAAAACCCTTTTAAAGAGGGCACGAGGCATATCCAAGTGTAAATTAGTAATCAAGTCTTAATAACCTTTACAAAGGGTGCCCAGAGCGTATCCATGTCTAAATATGTAGTAAAGCATTTCCAGAGCCCGACATCACCGAGTCTAGTATTAGTATGAAATCCAATGATAAAACTATCATAACATCCCCTCTACTCCAAGAGGTATCATAAATCATTTCCAAATTCCCTTTTTATAAACATTTGTACTGAAAATGGGTCTTTCGAGCCATGCAATGTTTAGAATACCGATTATAGTAGGCCCAAAGCCAAAACAGTAGTAAAATATGCAAAAAAAAACTTTGCATGAATTATATGCTTGCAAATATTAGATTAGCCTAAAACGACTCACAAACATTCCTATCGGCCCTGCACTGGCACAATCGGTTATACAATATAGATATCCAGTCTAAAGTAATATCACGATTGTTGGGACTCGGGTACATTCCCAAATATTCCACCGTCTATGGTCTAGAGGCATATACAAGGCTACACAGGGCCACAAGGGTGAAAGTTATAATATTACAATAAATACTACAAATAAAGTATAAAATAATGGACAGAATAGGCGGACAAGGCCTGAGGGTACCAACCTAGAAAACCCACCCAAGGATACTAATTAATGCAATTATAGCTGATATACGCAGAGTCTAGGAATGGAAGACCATTACCTACCTGTCATCTGGCGACTAGCTATGGGAATGGAATCGTCCAATCTCAAACTGCTCTGAGAAGCTCTAACTCATAAAAATGCTATCAACAAAATAATCTATGCATAAATGCAAAACCAATGATACCCATAATGCTAGAAACATAACCGGGTTGAAATCCGGGTCACAAGCGGACTCGTGGGCTTCACAATATGAAGTTGGAAACAAAAAAATACCACGGTGTTACCCATATTTTCAGTAGAACATGATCAAAATTTGAGCAGAAACGGACCATAATTAGGGCTCAAAACAGTCCCAATACTCGAGGGATTAAAGATGGAACCAATGGAAGAAAAACAAAAATTAACGAGAAACTTACCCGATTTAGAAGTCAATAGACGATGAAGATTCAACAATTATCAACCCCCAAGCTATTGGGAACGATCAAGGTAACCTTTGTAGGTTTTGGGTTCATCATCCATGGAGAATTCAGAATTTAAAGAGAGAATTTACCAGATTTAGGAGGCAAGGATCATCAAAATAATATCCTCCAAGTTGTTGGGTTGATCAAGGTGTCAAAATGGTGTCTTGGGAGCTATTTTAATGGAGGAAATAGAAGATGGAATTTTTAGAAAATGAGGAAGAAAGTGCCTGGCCATCATTTTATAAGCTGCCATGCCCAGGTGCCACAAGGCCTTGGAAGCCGCAGGTGCACTGGTGCCATGATGCCCAGGCGGCCGCAGGTGCACGGGTGCCACAGTGCCCAGGAACTGAGGCTGCGCTGGTGCCACAACGTCCAGGCACCGCAGGTGCACTAGTACCATGGTTCCTAGGCACACACCACATCGCCCCAACAACTACAACAATATGCCAAGGCACATATTCACACGATGGGTCTTTGGGAATGCATCTGGGGTCCTTTGAACACAAGTAAGCTGAGCTATTCGATTATAAATGACATTCTGGATCCACCAAAATCAATGAAGATCCCATTGGAGGTCAATTTAATGAAAAGTCGGTCCCACATCCAAAATCAATCTTTAGGCCAACTATTCCAAAACGAAACCTATGGCCCAAAATAAAGTCCAGAAGCCTCAAGACTCAAACCAATGGTCCCTCTAGCCTAAAATTGACATTCCAAAGCTAACAACGCTAGTGGAATTTCCATCCGAGGCTGTCTTCTCCGAATGTGGACAAAAGTCAACCAAACAAGCCCAACTCTCCTGAAAACATAGAACGAGAGAGAATTTGAAGCTGAAAATCTCCCGGATCCCAACCAAAGGTCCAACTAGACCAAAGTCCATGCTCTGGAGCTAATGGAACTATATTTTGAGCATGATTATCAAGAATATTGACTGAAATCAATGATTTCTAAAGTTAAAGCTCTAAAATATGAAAACGTCCATAAAGACCAAACAAATATCCTAGGCACCAAACTACCGGTCCCACCAAGCCATAAATAATTTGGAGTCACTACAAATAAGCTCTAACTGTAGAAAAAAGGTGAAAACACATAAATGTCCGGAAGGGTCATTATACGGTTATTAGGTTATTTCAATATTGATACTTGTGTCGATTATTATTAATATTAAATCTTTAATAAAATAAAGTGTGCATTTTTATTGCTAAACTTATCTTGGAACTAGTAATGTTAGGGTTTTAGTTTAATCCTTTTAAAACTTTTTTTTTATGTAAAATAAAGTCACATATGTTGGTGAAGTTGGGAGGAAGGAAATTCCTAATTTATATTTTCTACATGATGCCTCACTTTTTGATCAGTTACTAAAGGACAAGAAAAACCTCCATATTAAGTCAAGTGGCAGCCTAACATTAGGCCATTCAACATTGCTTATGACAATGCTCCAAAGAAGTAGGAGTTAGAAAATTATTGGTCAAGAAATAAATAAAACTCTTATAATTTAATAATATATATATTTGGATCATCATCATTTAAAATTAATCAAAGATATTTCTTTTTTATGATCCAACTTTTTCATTTTGCTAAAATATAATTCAGCTTGATAAGAATTTTTGTATGCTTGTTAAATCTATTATGTTGAGAGAGCTATGTTTTCTTTTAAAAACATTTGCTTTTTTTTTTTTTTGTATTGTTCATCATGAATACTTAGGCTGTTCTAAAATATAATATAGGAAGTGCGGCAAAGTGTAACGACCTATTTAGATGGTATGGGGTTGTTAGGGCCATAATACCCTTGTTAGAGTTTTGTAGTAAAATTGAGCTGATAAAACTAAAAGATGGGAGGTTTAAAACTGAAACTTTTATGTAATCATGATGATTTGTGCATTATTATGATACGTTGTGTTCCATTAGGGTGTGACCTAGTGAACTAGACCTCCACAAGAAATTCTGAGACAACGAGTGAGTTTATAATAGGTTTTCACAGTGGTTTGCACATCTTGTTTGTGTTGTGGTGTCTTAAAATTATAATTTTTTATTCAAGAAAACTTGGTATAGTTTTATCAAGATTCTCATTAACGAGGCACTGCTGCACCGGTGGGTTTTTTGCTACAGCAAGACCACCATAGTGGTCAGAGTTCTTTCCTAGCGGGTGTTAGAGATAATGTGTCATGACCCAATTTCTCAGGTCATGATGGAACCTACAACCCTCTAGTAGGCGAACCAATCCTCGTAGCCCAGAAAAGTTAGTAATTGGCTACTACCTAACCAATACGCACAATAAGCAGAAATAAGCGGAAGCAGAATATAAAGATAGACAAAGTGGAAGCAAAAACCTGAATATATACATAATGAAACTACACCAACCGCAAGACTTGGTATCGATATTAAATAAGCTTCTAATAGAATACAAGTTCTAGAAGTAACAAAAGATAAGTACAACTGTCTCCGAATATACCAAGAGTAACAGCACAAAAGATAAGATGTGGTCAAGCCCCGGTCGTTAGGCGCTCACCCTAGTCTCGAAGATCCAAAAGTTGCACGAGTCTCCAACGCGATCAACGGCAAAAGCTCAACTAATATCTGCACCAGAATGATGCAAAAGTGTAGTATGAGCACCAATTTCTAAGCAACGGGTACCCAGTAGGAATCATTGGCTGACTGAGCACATATTAGATATAAAAACAGTATATAGCAGATAGCAAGAAAGCAGTCACCGAAGCAATAGAGAAAGAACATGGAGCTAGCATTGAGAATAGACAACAAAGAGTTATAAGCATACAATGCTAACATAGAAGATATACATAACACAGAAACACAGGTGTAAGAAAGAGGGACGCACCTGGGATCCTTGCAATAATAGTATAAATAAAGAGAGAGAGAGACAATCTGAAATATGGAGGTATACCGGTAACCTCAAGTAAGAAGGTAAAGAAGGAAAGCAATCTAACATAATCAACTAGAAGCCATGAAAGTAACAAAAACATACAAAAAACACCAACTCTCGAGATAAGCATGAACCGGGATCCATCTCACAATTTACAACCTAGAATGGAATAACTAAACCACCAGAACTAAAAGTTCTACTCAGAATCAAGATAAGGAACAACATCCGATAAATTATAACCGCACAGGAGGACACACGATGGAGCCTCAAACATATAGGACTCACTAGCCCCTCAATACTCAAGACCAAAACTCAGAGCCTCAACAAGATAAAACTTACCAATTCACAAGAACTAAGGACCATAACAAGCTCTATGACACGACAGACGTAATATAATCTACTGACAGTCCTACTGGCCGTTCATACAATTGAGGAATACAATCAAATAAAAACAAATCTTCTGGTCGCCCATACAACCGGAGAGTACAATAAACACACAGCAAACAAGGCTGGAATCTCAGTCAAATATGCATGATGATGATAATAATGGAATCGGTAATAGTAACTTTGTATGCACCTCCCCTGGCACTCTGGCAGGAGGACACATGGTGGGATGTGCTCGATATGCACCATCTGACACCATATACCCCTCCTCTGGCACAATTGGCCTCTTGGCCAGGTCCTGGAATGGCAGGGACTATGGAGGTCTATGATTATATACAGTAAAAAATGTGAAATCTCAGAGAAATAGAACCTCAAAGTACGTGCTTGGAATTGAACTCGATCTAAAATAATAGTCAAATCTCAATAACCCTTACAAAGGGTGCCCAAAGTACTTAAAGGTCTAAATCAGTCATCAAGTCTTAAAATCCCTGAAAAGGGTGCCCGACATGTGTCCGAGTCTAAATCCGTAGAAAATAATGTCTAGCGCTACGGCCCGACCGAGTCTAGTATCTGAATGAAAACCAGAGAGAAAAATGATAGTACCACTTTTATCTCGAGAAAATCCACCAGTCAGTTCTAAATCTCAATTTTATCATCATTTAAACCAAAAATGGGTCCCTCGGGCCATGAAAAGTTCTGAAAACCGATGATAGTTGGCCTGAAGCCAAAACAGTAACAAACATGTACAAAAATCCTTTTTCATGAATGGTATACCCGCAGACAACAAATTTAGTCCAAAATGGCTCACAAATTCTACCGGCACAGCACGGGCTCAATAGCTCTACAACAGATAATAATCATCCTAAAAGGATATCTCTATGTCGAGGACTGGCGAACATTCCCAAATAACACACCATCTATGTTCTAGAGTCAATACAAGGCCACACAGGACCACATGGGTAATATATAATACTACACGAATACTACAATCAATGTATGAAATAACGGACAGAAAAGACGGGCACGGTCTAGGATACCAACCTAAGGCAACCCATCCAAGGATACTAATTAATGCAGTTATAGGCTATATACGCAGAGTCTAGGTAGGGAAAGCCATAACCTACCTTCCATTCAATATCTAGCTGCGGGAATGATGTCGTCCAGGCTCGAACTACTCCGGGAAGGTCTAATTCATGAAACCACTATCAATACAATAATCTACACATTAATAAGAGACTAATGATACTCATAATGCTATAAACATAATCGGGTCAAAATCTGGGCCATAAATAGGCCCGTGGGTCCTACAATCCAAAACTGGAAATGAAAAAAACACACGTGTTCCTTACTATCCCGGGAGAACATGCTCAAAATTTGAGCGGAAACGGACATGAAATGGGGCTCCAAATAGCCCACCCGTTTAAGAATTCAAAGGGAATTTAATGGAGAAAACAAGAGATTAAGAGTGGACTTACCCGTCTTAGAAGTCGTTAATCGAGCAATGATCAATAAAATAAACCCCTCCAACTAGTAGGGAACAATTAGGGAAGAAAATGGAGTATTTTGGGTGTTATGCTATGGAGGTTCAAAGTTGAAGGTATTTGGAAAAGTGAAGAAGAAAACAAGAAAAACAAACTTAAGTTGACTGCCTTGGCCTTCGAAACGCTGCCAAGGCGTCGCCTACGCGAAGAGAAAAATGGGCGGCTGGCCAAATTCCCTTCGCAAATGCAGCCAAGGCCCGCAAATGCAAAGAACAAAATTGGGGCAACAGGAAATTTCCCTATGCGAATGCGGCCAGCTCCCCGCGTTTGCAAAGAACAAAGTTGGCTATGATAGAAACCATCTGTCAAGGGAAGATTTTCACACTTTGGATCCCCGGGAATGCATCTGGGGTCCCACAAACATAAACGACCTAAGCTATTTGACTAGAAACAACAGTTTCAATCCAATGGATTCAACAAAAATCCCATCAAAAGACAATTTAATAAAAAGTGAGCCCCACACCCAAAATCAACCTTTAGGCCAATAATTCCCAAAACGGTACCCAAGGGCTAAATTCAAGCCCAAAAGCCTTGGGACCCAAACCAATGGTCCCTCGAGCCTAAACTCGACATTCCAGAGCTAACAACGCTGACGAAATTTTCATCCGAGGCCGTCTTCTCCAAATGTTGACCAAAGTCAAGTAAGCAAGCCCAACTAGCTTGAAACACAGAATAAGAGAGAATTCCAAGCTGAAAAGCTCCTGGATCTCGACCAAAGGTCCCACTAGGCCAATGTCCACGCTCCAAAGCTAACAGAACTGTCGAAATTCAAATCCAAGCACGTTCACCAAGAATGTTGACTAAAGTCAATGATTTTAAAAGCATAAGCTCTAAAACAAGGAACGGCTAAAAAGAACCAACAAAACCAACCAAGCCTTAACTCCTTACTAGCCAAGCTAGATTTAAAACATAAGTTCCAAAACTCCAAAGATCTGGCAACCCAAACTGAACCTTGAGAATCTCAACCGGTAAGCACCAACACAACACCAAAACCAGAGAAGCAAGGCAACCAAAACACAGAACTCGAATCTTCGAAACCACAACCAAGTTCGCCAGAAAAGCCAACAACTAAAACTCTAACTTATGAAACCGCTGATCTGCAAAACCCTTTTATTCTGAACGAAATCCTTTTGCACCACAAACAAGAAGCTTCACATAAGTTGAAACTCAAACCACCCTTGAAGCATCAACTGACACACTGGCGATCCATAGTTCTCACTTATACTCTACCACAAATGAAGTCACACTTTTTTCTAATACTCTTCCCAAGTCAAGCTATAGTCTACTAGACTTTACCATCTAAGATAAAAATTCGAGCATATCATCAAAATTTGGAGTTACCTATCCCAACTGGCCATCAACCAATGAACGCACACTTTTGCTAACCTCAAACTCGATAACCGAACCCAACTGAATAGCCTATCTGAACCTGATTGAAGTTTGCACATTAGTGTTAGGAAGTGCATGAATGGACACCCTGTGTTGACGGAGAGACTTCTAAACTATAGAACAAACAAAGATAACCTTGCTGAACTGGATCAAATCTGAATCAACTGAAAATGAATGAACTAGGGCAACCTGCCCAAAAGACCCAAACCAAACTAAGAATATTAAACACCACTTAGATTTGAATTCACCTTACAACTCTCACCTTAGGAAGAAGTCCACCATGCCACGAATATCAAGTCAAAACACTTCGAAGGCAAAGGAAAAGGTGCCATGGGTTTAAAGTTGCCATCTAGCCATAAAAATCTTTGCATAGACCTTCAACTCATCCCTTTGACTCAAATACCCCTCTACTGTATCAGCACACAAACTAACCATCTTGAAAACACAACATACCAAACTTCTAGCCCTTACTGGCCAAGTCTAACCAATACTGGAAACTCATATTAAATACAACCCTTGAAGACCCAACTAATCAAGCATTTTAAACTCTCGGTAACAAAGACGATGATCAATATCAATGTACCATTAGAACTTAAAATAGCCTCGCTAGCCTCAACCCACACAACCTGATCATATATAACATACACCACTACTGAATCTTGAACTTACACCGCTTAGTCTGTCCAACCATGGTAAAATAAACCTCATACTATCTAGGACACCACTGATATCTAAAATGTCCAGCCTAACTCAAAGGTTAGCCAAGGACTATGTGTCCAAGGCCAACTGTCACCCCATAACATAAAATGGGTAAGCTAAGTTGTCTGAAATCATTGCCTTCCAACCCAGGAAGTTGCAACCGAAGAGAAAAAACAATGCACCATCCAAAATATTTTGCTAGCCTATATTCTGCAACTCAATCCTAATATCCAATCAATATCTCTGTCGGAATCCATAAGTATACCCATACTCTTTCGATGAACACTCAGGTACCGAAGCCTACTAGGCCATGAATACATAATTTTACCCAATCTGCAGATGCTACTGAAACTTTTTTTCCCACAAAGAAGATAACAAGGAATCCAAGGTTGAAGTAACAAGCTCCCAAAGGTAGTACCGGGAATGACCACTACCTCAATCTCAGAGTAGAAGGAATTCTGACTTCAAATCTATCAAAGGAAATGACACCAGAACCTGAACTCGATCAACGCAAGTCACCAATATATAAACCAAAGAAAACTCTTAGTCGCCACCTCAATCAACTACTAGGACACATACATACACACAAGGAGTCATCACGCTCTTTCACAAATAAAACAAAACCCTTTCTAAGGATTGTGACACCCCAAAATTTAAATCGACAAACAAACTCAGAACCCAAAACCTTTTCTGCAACTGTTGGTCCATCCAGGCAGTTGCCACGGGCGTCGATGTCCCAATGACATGTTGGGCATACCATGGGGGATGACCAATAGCTATTGAGCAGCCCCTTCCAGCTGACGTATGGGCACGATGATCATCGTGGATGCGATGTCCCATCTTAGCTAGCGTCAGAGTGGTCCAATGGAGTTTCCCCTATGACTCTCTTTCCCTGACAGGCCAGACCACGGGCGTCATAGCTATGACAACCATTGGGACCACATCATCAGAACCCTCTAGTACCCTAGAGTTTCAGACCCTCCCTCAGATGCCTTGGCTGATGGGCCATCATGGGTACGACGTCCGTCAGGTAGCCTGTAAGGCAGGATTTCTCTACAGCTTTAAATTTTAACTCCTAGGGGTATTTTTGTAATTAACCACTCTTTTAACTATTAAGTGAGGTCGTTTTGACCACTTTTAGTAGGGTTTTATCCCCTAATGGCCTAAGCTCTTCTCATTCTAAGTCATTCTATTCCAAAAGAAGAGAGAGTTTCTCTTTTCCAAGTCTCAAGCTCCAAGTTCAAGCCTCCATTTATTTTCATCCTTGATCAAGCTAGCTTCAATAAGGTATGTGGGTATTCAATAAGGGATTCCTTTCGCACTTATGCCCAAAACTCTTGGTTTTTACTTTGATTTATGTATTCATGAAATTAGGGTTCTTGACCAATTTGGGGAAAACTATGGGTTCAGTTTTAAAGCTTCAATTCATGATTTCCCATTGCTTATCTATGTTTTAATTGTGGTTTCTTAATTGATTTTAAAAGCCCATGCATGATTCTAGCATGATTCCATTGAATTTCATGATTTCAAGTGAAAATTGGCATGTTAGATAACATGGCCTTATGTATTACGAAATTTCATACCTAATTCTTCAAGTTATGAATTTAGAAAGAAAAGTATGTTTTGAATTATGGCTATGCTAAGTTTTAAGGATTTTGAAGCATGAATTGCATGACATTAGACATGTCCTTATGATGTATGAAAGGTTTGGCATCTAGATATGTCTACTTAAGCTATGTGAATTACAGGGTATTAGATTATACCCTTATGCTTTTCAAATAGAATTGGCATAGATTTGCCACAAGAATATGTGAGCTATATGTATATGTTTTGGGAGTAGTATTTATCACTGAGTTTGACAGGGTGAGATTTCCCTTAGTCCCAGAACTACGGTTCCACGTAGGATGTACTCTGTGGCTTGTGACAGGATCCTAATATGATAAGGTTATAACCTTAGCCAGTTAGGACAACCTTTTTCAGTGTTAGTGTATGACATTCGACTCCATGTAACTCATCATGGTTTATGTTGGTTAAGAGAAACTCCTGTATGAAGATTTAAGACTTATGCTTCCCTATTTCATGCTTTATGCTTTAAACTATGAGATTTACTTATGACACTTTCTTATGCATGAACTCAATTTTAATTACGTTTTAAGTATGTTTTTGCTATATTGATGCATGTCTCACACATTAAGTACATCCTATAATACTGACGCATATCTTGCGTTGTATCCTTTGATGATGCAGATTCAGGCTCGACTCCTTAGGCTCGTGGCTAGACATCATCGGAGATCTAGCTTCTGTTGGTGAGTCCTCATTATCTGAGGGCTAGTGTTAGACTCATCTCTTTCATGTTCCTTCTTTGGATTTCCAAGTTAGTTGGGGTATTGTCCCATCAACTCTTTATGACAGTTTATAGGCTTTTCAGACTTAGGTTGTATTCAGGTATCTCTTTCAGATTATGTTTCATTTTGACTTTATCTCTTATGGATTGGGTTGCTTAACTTTCTATTCATGCTTCCGCTATGTTTCCTAATGATTTATTGAGTATGCTATGACCAAGGGTTAACTTGGGACACTTATGGTTTCAAATCGCGTGTTACGCCTAGAGGGTAACCTCAGGGGATGACAATAATACACTAAATTACACAAATTCTTTCCCAGACTCTGGAGCTATTCCATTAGCTCCCACAACTCTTACAGATAATACTTGATACGATGGAACGAGGGTAGACCGAATGCCTAACTCAACCAACATGCTATAGAAAAAACACTCAATCACGATTCGACAACCAAACTCAATCCTATCAACCAAAATAGGGGAGAGCAAGAAAGCGACCCAACAAGACTTAGAAAAGGAGGAAAACACAAAAGCAACCCATATCTGCTAACCTACCAAACAAAACAACTAAGGAAAGTCGATTCAAATCACCCGAGAAAATAAAACCAAACCATGCTCACTAGCATAACTAACACCACTCAACTTAAGACAAGATCTCAAACTCTGGCACAACTATCGGTAAAACCAAACTAACATAAGAACCCCTAGCAAATGCTAGAAAATGGCCTAGGCAACAACCATCTAGGACCGCTCAAAAGAGAAGACTCAACACAAGTCTAGAGCCATAATGAAACTGGGACTAGAATCAACCAGAAAGGATAACAAGAACTACCCCCGAGCTACGACTCTAGCTAAACACCTCACAAGGATAACTCACCCCCCATCCACTACTAAGGAATAAACTACCAATAAAACAATGCATAAACACTACATCTCAGGTAGCCAAACAACTAAACAAGTAGCAGGTAGGCATATAAGCAAATAATTGATAGAAGGGAAAAAATCACAACAGGAACAGGACTATCACAAGTCAGAGGTAGCAAAATCCTAACCTGGGGCAACAATATTAGGAACCTCTACATCGAGGCCACAAAGAGAGGCATCAAACTGACGGGGTCTAACATTATACTGAGTAGTCAAAGCTAAAGGCTCAATCGTCCCACGCTGAGGACAAGATCTATAAAGGT
This sequence comes from Jaltomata sinuosa, assembly GCA_003996215.1. Classification (NCBI taxonomy): domain Eukaryota; kingdom Viridiplantae; phylum Streptophyta; class Magnoliopsida; order Solanales; family Solanaceae; genus Jaltomata; species Jaltomata sinuosa. The sequence goes on from QJPP01005084.1 coordinate 73,784, forward strand.
GACCTATCTCTCCACAATCATAATAACCAGGTTGAACGAGATACAAAATCATAGGGCAATTCCTCGAAAAGTTCCCATATTCACCGCACCGACAACAACCTTTACCTGAACCACTAGCCCAAAAGCCATCTCTAACTATCTCGGGACCACCCCTACTACCCTGAACTCTACCTCTAGCCGGTAGTACTGAATCCCGGGGAGATAACATCTGCTGACCCTGCTAACTGGAAGGTGGGATCATGAGATAGTACCTAACAAAGTGCCCACGACCACCGTACTGGAAGAAAATCCCAATGGGTACATACGAGCAAGGAGATCTCACTAAACCTGACCAACTACCATGGCCTACACAACCTGAAAGCAAACCTTAGTGAATATGACCCATACCATGTCCACTAAGCTCAACATGCCCTGTACTACCATCCTCTGGAACCTGTGGAGAAACCAAAACTGGTCTGGTAGATAAGAAGCAGTGGGACCTATCTTTGGTGAAGAATCCCCTACTTCGAGTCTGAGAACCTCGGGAACCATCCTGGCGATGATGTTTCTTAGCACTACCTTCATAATCCTCATATCATAAGCCCTGGATAGCCCAAGCATGATCGACCACCTAGAGAAAGAAAGTCCAAACTGTAACCAAATGCTTGGTCGTCAGATAGAGCGGTGAAATCAAACTGCCAACAAAGCTCTGAACCCTATGAAACTCTGAAGGCACAGTCCTAGAAGTACGCCTAACCATTTCATGAAGTCTCGCCTCATAGTCCAACACCAAAATACAACCCTGCTGGAGAACTAGAAGCTCAACCCTAGCTAAAGCACTGCTCGTAGAACTGAGTACTGAAACACCCACCCGAGAACTCAGAGTTCTACCCACGATGTCCTGAAGAACTAAAGTAGCTATAAACCCAATTGGAGGCTGGGCTGACCCCACACTTCCTATTTTGTATGGTAAACTCTCACTCTGAAGTCCTGGCGCTAATGGAAGCACTGAAGAAATAGGCGTAGAAGCCTCGATACCAACCGCTGTCAAACTCATCTTAGGCATCTGAGAAGGAATGAAACAACCAATTTTTAGAAGTCAATAGAGCCAGGAACGCACGATAAGGATCTAAGAATATGGAACTCTTCCTAACAATGCCCTATAACCTCCCAGAGATAGGATACAGACGTCATTGTATCGATCCATAGAAAATATACTTAGACACTTGCTTTTGTACCATGACACTGGTGAACCAAGAGCTCTGATACCAAGCTATCACGACCCAATTTCTCAGGACATGATAGCACTTAGAACCCCCAGCAGGCGAACCAATCCCCGTAGCCTAGAACGATTAGTAATAGGCTACTACCTACCCATTACGCACAATAAGAAGAAATAAGCGGAAGCAAAATATAAAGATAGACAAAGAAGAAACAAAAACCTTAATATATACATAATGAAACTATACCAACCCCAAGACTTGGTATCGATAGTACAAAAGCTTCTAATAGAATACAAGTGCTAGAAGTAACAAAAGATAAGTACAACTATCTCCAAATATACAAAGAGTAACAGTACAAAATATGAGATATGGTCAAGCCCCAGTCGTTAGGCATTCACCCAAGTCTCGAAGATCCAAAAGCTACACGAGTCTCTAACATGATCAATGGCGAAAGCTCAACTAATATCTGTAACAGAAAGATGCAGAAGTGTAGTATGAGAACTAATTGCTAAGCAATAGGTACTTAGTAGGCATCATCGGCTGACTGAGCGCATATAAGATATAGAAACAATAAATAGCAGATAGCAAGAAAGTAGTCACTAAAGAAATAGAGAAAGCACAAGGAGATAGCACAGAAAATATAGACAACCAAGAGTTATAAGCATACAATGCTAACATAGAAGATATATATAACACAAAAAGATTGGTATAACAAAAAGAGTGACGCACATGGGATCCTTGCAACAATAGTATAAATAAAAAGGGAGAGAATCAGGAACATGGCAGTATACCAATAACCTCAAGTAAGAAGGGAAAGAAGGAAAGCAATCTAACATAATCAACTAGAAGCCATGAATGTAACGAAAACATACTAAAAACACCAACTCTTGACATAAGCATGAACCAGGATCCATCTTACAGTTTACAACTTAGAATGGAATAACTAAACCACCACAACAAAGAGTTCTACTCAGAATCAAGATAAGAAACAACGTCTCATAAATTACAACCGCACAGGAGGACACATGACGGAGCCTCAAAGATATAGGACTCACTATCCCCTTAATACTCAAGCCCAAAACTTAGAGACTCAACACGCTAAAATTTACCAATTCACAAGAACCAAGGAGCATAATTAGCTCTATGACATGACAAGAGTAATAGAGTCTACCTACAGTCCCAATGGCCGCCCATTCAACCGAGGAACGCAATCAAGTGAAAACAAACCCTCCAGCCGCCCATACAAATGGAGAGTACACTGAACACATAGCAAACAAGGGTGGAATCTGAGTGAAATATGCATGATGATGATAATGATGGAACTGGTAATAGTAACTCTGTATGCACCTCTCCCGGCACTGTAACAGGAGGACCAAATGTGGGATATACACGATATACACCATCGGACACCATAAACCCCTTCACTAATATTCTTGGCCCCTTGGCCAGGTCCTAGAATGGCAGGGCCCATAGAGGTCCGCAATCACGTACAATAATGAATGCGAAATCTCAGAGAATCAAAACCTCAAAGTATGTGCCCAGAATTGAACTGGGTCTAAAACTGTGGTCAAATCTCAATAACCCTTACAAAGGGTGCCCGGAGTACTTCTGGGTCTAAATCAATCATCAAGTCTCAAAATCTCTGAACAGGATGCGCGACATGTGTCTGGATCTAAATCCATAGAAAATAATGTCTAGCACTATGTCCCCACTGAGTCTAGTATCAAAATGAAAATCAGAGAGAAAAAATATAGTACCACTTTTATATCGAGAAAATCCACTAGTTAGTTCCAAATCTCAATTTTATCATCATTTAAACTAAAAAAGGGCCCCGAGGGCCTTGCAAAGTTTAGAAAACCAGTGATAGTTAGCCCAAAGCCAAAACAGTAGTAAAACATGCAAAAAAATCCTTTTTCATGAATGATATATCTGCAGACAACAAGTTTAGCCCAAAATGGCTCACAAATATTCCTACCGGCCCTACACAAGCTCAAAAGCTCTACAACAGTTAATAACTAGCCTAAAAGGATATCTGTCACGACCTAATTTCTCGGTCATGATGGCACCTACAACCCCCGGTAGGTGAACCAACCCCCGTAGCCCAGAACAGTTAGTAATGGGCTACTATCTAGCAAATAAGGGAACAAGACGAATAAAATAGATAACATGGATATAAATATATACATATGCGGAAACTAAACCAAACCCCAAGACCTGGTATCATAGTACAGAGCCAAACTACATACATGGAGTGCAAATGAACCAAAACTATATATACAGATGTCTCTGAATGGTAATAAAGTACATGAAGCGAAAGATAAACTAAAGCTAAGCTCCGATCGCCAAGAGCTCACCCTCAGCCTGAAGTAGTCCTCAACAGATCTCCAAGCACGAATCGCAGCGACCTAACAGCGATGGCCCACGCTAGGATCTGCACCCAAAGATGCAGAGGGTTGGGGTGAGCACCAAATGCGAAGCATAAGGTACCCAGTAGGTATCATAGGCTGACTGGGCACATATAAGATAAAAGTGCAGTAATAGACAGAATAGAAGCAAGTAGTCACAGAAATCAACGAAAGGTACACAGGAACTAGCCTAGAGGGAAAACAACAGAACCACATGTGAGGCTAGTAAGCAGAATATACACACCATAGGCACAGGTGAAAGTAAGAAACAACGCACCTGGGATCCTTGCAATAACAGTGTATACAAAATAAGTTACGAAATGGACGGTATACCGGTAACCTCAAGTGTAACAAAAAGAGAGAAAGAGTAATGATAGGCATGCTCAGAGACATGAATCAAGTCCAACTAATCATATCAATCTCACACCCAACAACTAACAGTCTGACAGTAACCAATCTCATAATTAACCGCAACAGGGAATAATTCTACAAGTAAATAGAAAGAGTCTACCTACAGTCCCTCGGCCGCCCATACAACCGAGGAACACAAACAAGTGAAAACAAACCCTCCAGCATCCCATACTACCGGAGCGTACAATTAGCAAACAACAAACAAGGGTGGAACCTCGAACCATGAATGATATGATGCATGAAGATCTCAAGTGCCATGGTATCTCTGTATGTACCTCCTCCGGCGCCGATCCGGCCCAGCAGGTAGGTTCCATGGAAGGACTCTTCCCGT
>QJPP01005085.1:0-70046 GCA_003996215.1 Jaltomata sinuosa
TTGAGGCCACAACTACTTTGGATAGGCTCACCAAAACCAACAGGGCCTGGCATACACGGGATATAGAGGTAGCAGCTAGCACTTATGCAGTTGGTATGTTAGCTGAGTAGCGCAGAAAAGAGGAGGAGCGCGACCAAGACATGGCGCATCTGAAACGCAGTTGGACCTACTGATAAAGCACTTATTTTTTTCGGGAGGCGTAGAGAAGGTGAAAGCTGTTGGTTCCCAAGGTAGAGCAGCAGAGTTGGAAACTGATGAGGAGGCGAATTACTTGGGGGGTTTCCAGGCCAATGGCCAAGGAAACCAAGGTCGGACCTATCAGAGGACAACTAACTATGAGAAAGCTGGCTACAATCGCGATCCGAAACTGGAGGAATAACACCGATAGGGGGGTTTGTATGACCACCTGGTAACGGGACAAAGCTAGCAACGAGGCAGGGACTTCCAAGCTAGAGAACATGATGGCGAAGATGCTGCTGAAGGTAGAATCGACTGACTCTGGGGTAAAGGAGATAAGGACTGAGTTATCGGCCATGAGTCAAATAGTGGAGGCGCATTCCACTTCGATCAAGCAACTAGAGTAGCAAGTGGGGAAAATCTCGGCATCTCTGAACCAAAGGAAGACAGGTACCTTGCCGAGCGACACTACTCATCGAGGAATGACGCAAGTTGTATGGCGATCACCACAAGAAGCGGAAAAATATTACCAGAATCACATCCGGTAATTCAGACTCAAGAGGGTAAGATCGTGGATGACAAGGGAGTCGAGGAGGCTACTCTAGATCCCATGGAGAAAAGCAAGGAAGCTGAAAAGCCTCCAACTATGATGCCTCGACCACCACCTCCTTTCCCACAACGCCTGAAGAAGAAAGCGGAAGATGGTAAGTTCCTGAATTTCCTGACCATGCTCAAGCAAATATCAATAAACATCCCATTGGTGGAAGCGCTTGAACAAATGCCCGGTTATGCCAAGTTCATGAAGGACTTGATTACAAAGAAGAGGTCGGTAAGTTTTGAACCAGAAGACAACCTCCACCACTGCAGTGCTATTTCCTCAAGGTCGTTAGTAGACAAAAAGGAAGATCCAGGTGCGTTTACTGTTCCCTGTACTATTGGGAAACTCGGCTTTGGAAGAGCCTTGTGTGATCTTGGTGCTAGCATCAACCTGATGCCGCTAGCAGTCTATAAACAACTGGGTTTGGGAGCTCCTAAACCAACGTCTATGAGAGTGTTGATGGCTGACCGTTCGGTAAAGCGACCCGTGGGAATATTGTCTGATGTGCTAGTAAAGATCGGTAAGCTTATCTTCCCCGCTGACTTTGTGATCTTGGATTGCAAAGTGGATTTTGAAGTTCCCATAATCTTGGGACGACCATTGCTAGCCACGGCAAGAGTATTGGTTGACATGGAAAGAAACAAACTGACCTTCAGGCTAAACAATGAAGCTGTCAAGTTCGATGTGTCTAAATTGATGAAGCAACCAAGTGACATGAGGGTGGTCACGGTCGTCAATGTTATCGAGGAAGCTCCTGCAGATGTGCATCTTGAGGAGAAGGGTTTGGTCGAGACTCTAGCTGTTGTGAGAACGATGCGGCGAGAAGGGAAACGTGTAGAGAAAGGCGGTGAAAATAGATCAAGGAAACGAAAACACCGCAAGAGAATCTGCAAAGAAAGAGCAAAAAAGTTATCGCGACTAGCTGCGGAGCCGATGAAAGAAGAAGCTGGAACGCAACAGAAGGGTGTCGCGTGCACACACTCCATCGAGTTCTCCTGTTTTGGAGACCCTGGCAGTCTCCAACATCATTACAGAATCTGAGTCCTATCGACTTCACAGGTATTCCTTTCTCTCACAGTTTTTAGCTTTCATATGGATGCATTGGGGACAATGCATGAGTCTAAGTTGAGGGTGTGGGGATACCTGTGAGTCACCACCGAGGGTTTTTGTTGCCGTGTTTCTTTTCCCTTCGGTGTGCTATCTAGTAGAACCGGCATGTTTAGGTTGTTATTTTTAAATTTTTTTAGTGTCTATAGTGATGAGCATGGCGTTTTTTTGTTACTAAAAGGAGGACCCTTTAAAAATTTTCTGGTGTTGTACTTATGTTGAAACGATTGACTGTATGGATCCTTGAATGTCATTGTGTGATTATGATTAGAATGAGTATGCTTAAGCCGAGCGGTTGATTGATAGTTGGTAGCGATATAGTTTCTTGGTGCCAAGAGTGTGTGAGATTATTGTTATAAATTCTTACTCTGTGCATGCATCTAGAACTTGCCCGGTCTAATTTTTTTGAAGTTCGAAGTTTGGTTACTTAGGAAAGGATCACAGGACCTTTTTGTATGCAGTCCACTTAACCTAAAAGACCGTCCAAATATAAATAATCCCTTTGATACCTGTTTGAGCCATAAGTGATCTTATTCTTTCAATAACCTGTCACCGTTCCTATTTAACGTGAATCCCTATTTTGGCCTTGGTCCTTCCTTGGACATCGTGCACCTCAATGCAGGCAATCAACCTAAGTTGAGGGTGGCTACTATAGAGGTAAACCCTGTTTTGGCCCTGGTCCTTCCGTGGACATTGTGCACCTCAACTCAGGCAATCAGCCTAAGTTGAGGGTGGCTACTATAGAGGTGAATGATAAGAAAAAGAGGATGGAGAAGATTGGTTGTGAATAGAATGAAAATTCGGGTGTGTGCCTAAGATAAGAAAAAAAAAGAGATGAAAAAGATCAAAAAAGTAATAAAAAGAATTGTCAAGATAAAGAGGCCGCACCTGTAGCTAGAGAGAAGGAAATAAAAAGGTGAATAAGGATGGACAAAGTAAAGTTATGTGGTAATAATACGTCGGTGGTTCCAAGGAGGGCTTAGTCACTAACCCCTAAATGTATCCTACCTGCACCTGAAGCCTCATTACAAGCCAAAACAAGTCCTGTAGTGATCCTGAGCGGCTTTCTGAAGAACTGAAATAAAATAGTAAGGGCAAGCCTATGGTATCGCATGTGCATTGTTTGAAATAGTTTGTGAGTGTGAGCGCTTACCTAGTCCCAAATCGTGTGTGTGGGATTTCTTTGTGGTGAGGGCACCAAAATTTCTGTATTGTCTATTGATTGTTAGGATAGCTGCACGTGTGTATGTAGAATGTTCTATCATATCGGAATGACATGTTTGGATCCATGCAAGTTAGTGTTTCATACATTTGTGTGCTACGAGGGAGCTTGAATTAAAATTGAATAACATGTTGAATGACCATGAGTTGCTAGAGACACGAGGTTGTTTTCTTAGTTGAGTCGTCGTGTTGTTTTTCTTTTATGTTATGTTGCTTGAGGACAAGCGAACGTCTAAGTTGAGGGTGTTTATGTGCCGCCATTTTACGGCACTTTCGACTCCTTTTAACTAAGAACAATCGTACGTTTTCAAGCAACCGTCGTCGTTTTTGATGTGTTTATGTTATATTTGTAGGAAATGGAGACAAACGTAGAAAAGGAAGGAACTACGATCAAAAGCGCGCCACTGCCTAAGAGTGATGGCCACCATGACGGGCCGTCACCCATGTGACGGTCCGTCACAGTGACCGTCAAGATTGAGCTGCAACACTGCCTAGGGGTGACGGCCGCCGTGACGGTCCGTCAAGGTGGTGACGGTCCGTCACCCCAAGCCGTCAAGTTGAGACAGTCGGCGACACGGAATCTGAGCATTTTTGGGTTTACTTCCTGGACTCCTATAAATACCCTATGTTAGGTTTATTTTATTTATGCACTTACCAATACATTACCCAATAGTTTTAGGAGTTTTTGAGCGATTTTTAGAGAGAGGAAACACGCTACACACGTTTTCCTCCTCCTTGAATCTTGTTCTTGATTTGTTCTTGGGATCTTTGTTTTCTTGTTCTTGGAATAATTGAAGATTGTTTCACTACATTGTAAGGATCTCTTTTCTTTATTATGAATATGACTTTCTTCTATTCTTCTACAAGCATGATTAACTAAACCTCCCGCAACTAGGGTTGTGGGAGCCATGTCTAAAGTAGCGATATAGATTCCGGGTAGCGACGGGTTCAATATATATGTTGTCACATTGTTAATCATTCATTATTTAACGTTTTCTAGTGGTTGCAAACATTAGAACATGCCTAGGTTTAATTTGCTTGAGTAAAGAGATTAAAACCGGGAAACTTGATTAACAACGAGGATTCAAGACTACTAACTCTCGTCTTATGATTAATGCTGTAACTAGATTAATCTACTTGATGTTTAGGATTGAAATCTAAAAGCACACCTTTTCAAGTTTGAGAGAATTGAAAAGTAAATTCGTCTATTTGGTTGAGAAACGTTTAGACGATACCATTAATTCAATCACATCGTGACACGCATATAGAAAGAACCCGGTTAAGCTTAGGATCGACATCGTTACCAATGCCATGGTAAACACTTCCCTAGTTCGCTCTCCTACTGATTATTTCTCATACATTATTGTTCGTTTTGTTTACACATTGTTCACACAAAACCCCCCCCTTTATTTACCGTAAAACTATTGACCATTAGTCAACTAATTCACTAAAGACTTAACTTTCACCATATTCTCTGTGGGATCGACCCCAACCTTTGTTGGGTTCTATATTTGACAACGATCGCTTATGCTTCTTAATTGGAGTGGTACTTTGAGCGTTATCAATATTCGTACCCACTCCAACTAACAATGTGAACGTATGGTTCCAAGTTTCTACCTTTCAGGCTATACATAGTGCACTAATCTCATGTACACTCTATCATTTTAGTTCTTTTAATCAACATCATGTCAACCCAACTTATTTATTCAAGCATACAACATGATCATAAATCATTAACTCAAATATGTCCGAAGACCAATCATAAGTCATTTAATTCAAATACATATAAGCACTAAAGTGAGTCTCAACTCCAATTAAATTGTAACCTACTTCGAGTAGAGACTTCTTGACTCAAGCAAGTTCAATTGTTGAAGCCTTTCCTTTTCTTAATGCCTTAACAAGTTCAAAGTCTAAAACCAAACAAATACAAGAGTAATTAATCACTTACTCTTTCATTTCAAGCCTTGAAAATTTAATCTACTAATTGTACCCTTATTAGAGGTTTATAGCATTCCCCAAGGTTACATTAGTCACTAACCATCCCATATCTAATCATATGATCAACATTCAAAAGGTTTCCAATCAAATTTCCCCTTTTTAGCTATTTTCATGCTTAATGGTTATACCTTTATGGTACCCAAGGTTCTCAATTTGTTCAAAACATGTTAAGAACTATTAACTTTATTCTAGAAAGTATTAAATAACATCTTAGGATCAATTCTAGGTGAAATTACACCTACCCATAGGATTTTTCCCAATTTTCATACTTTTAGGTCTCTAACCCAAGAATTTGACCATAATTCTTTATTCCTATGATTCTATGATTGAAAAGGAATCAAGTGTTGTTAAAAGGAAGGAATTACTCACCTTAACAGAGGGAAATATCCTATTCAAGGAGGAAAATTACCACTCAGTTGTTCTTAGATGAGACTTGGAGTTTTAGAAAATAAACCTCTAAAAAATGCACTTAAGCTAGGTAATCCTTGTCACTAGATATATTCAAAAGCACTCTCCTAAAAGAGGTGGTAACAACTGCCAAGAAAAACAAGTAATTAACCCAACGGGATGTCGGGGTCGAATCCACGGATAATGGGACAACGGTTTGCCACTAGACGTCAGAGATCAATTCACTAGCGTGAGCAATTGTTTGAGCAAATAAAAGTAAAAATTGGAGGGAAAAGGTTTGGGAAATATTTGAATCGCAAACAATAAGAGAATGACATAAACACAATTTGAGTAATCAAGAGTAGGAAAACTAGGGGCTTACTTCCGATGGAGTTCTACAATGGGATAGGGAATTGATTAATCATGCAAGTTTTCAACTAAAGGTATGGGTAGCTTGGTTCAAGCTATATTTGGTAGTCTTTCAACCATCTAAATATATGTGCTATGGTCTTTTCTCAAGCCCAATAACTTTACCTTAAACCAACCAATTAATGCTTGGGTGAATCAAACTATCTCTAGATTTGATTCTTAGGTGGATATTTCCTTCAATCAAGCTATTTATAGCCTTAATCTATGGTGGAAATCCCAAATCTACACTACTGAATTCTTACCCAATTTATGAACTCTTTTTTCAAGCAAGTACAAAATTAGTAAACTCAATCAATGTTTGCAACCATCAATTTTATAATTAAATCATAAAGAATGCAATAAACCCATACTAAATAATCAATTATAAGCACAATTAATCAATACTCATTCCCAAATACAAACACCCATCATGAACATACCCTAGAATAGAATTTAATTGCTCATATTAAATGAACAAGAGAAAATACCAAATGGGTTTCCTAAAATTCCATTCATATTGTAATCGAAGTGCAAATTCAAAGCTCAAAATTCCTTACAAAATGGTCTTTTTTCAATGGAGAAGAAGAAGAGAAAAGTGTACTCTCAATACTTTTCCTTCGGAAAGTAAAAACTGATTCAATCCTTAGTGTACAGATCCCAAAAAGGGTTTTAGAACACTCCCAAATATGTCACACATATTTGGACAAAATTTTCCTTCGAGGCATGTGCGATGTGAAGTGCGACGGCACCTGTGATTGCACCTTAAGATTTGTGGATCACAGGTGCCTTTCTCTTCAGGTAGTAAAGTCCAGCAGTGTGCAAGTTAGGTGCGAAGGGGATGTCAATCGCCCTTGACAACATGTGGCCCGCATGTAAGTGACTGCTCAGGAAGTTTCTGATCCTTCGTGTGTGATAGCACCTGCGTTTCGCAGGTACCTCTTTGTGTCTTGCACATCACTTCACCTCTCCTTACAGATTACTCCCCTTCTGATCACCTTTGTACTTTAGCTCCATTTTAAGCTCTTTTGGGTTAAACTCCTTTGCTTTCTTTCTTTGATCAAGAGTACCTGCATTTACATCAATAAAGGCAATAAGTACCTCTAATTGTCATCAAAACATGGAAATAATTCATGAATAAAGGCTCAATAAGTTGGTAGATTACCAACTTATCAAATCCCCAAACTTGAACTATTGCTTCTCCTCAAGCAAGACACTCACAAGGTAAGGAATGAAATAGGTTTTCAAAACACAAGGGTTGTTTTCAAGATTGAATTGACTCAAAAACTTAAGAAAACTAACAAACAAAAGACTAAAGCAAAAAGACTCAACTACAATGCTCATCTCAATTTGTATCACTGTATTCTCAAGGCAAGTACTCATTTCAAAACTCTTATCAAAATGATTCATTTATCATTCCAAAGAAGGGGATTGGTCATTCAAAATAAGATTATCAAGTTTCTCAAGTCATTGGCATTGACCTTCAAGGTTTCCCTCGAGATTTTCCACACAACTTGTCTGATTCATTCCTTTCAATTGAAATAGACCCTTCATTATTCCTTTCAAGTGTGTTATGCCACTTACCACAAGAGAGAATCTCACTCACAATCATGAAATTCATAATACAGGGATTATAAAAGAACCAAAGAGACTCTCACTCTCTCAAAGAAGTGTGAATGCATATGCATTGAACCATAGGCTTTCCCTTCATGTAATTAGCTACTAATGTAGAGTTACCAAGCTTGGAATCACTAATGACTTGTGGCCAACGATGTTGGCTAGGGTTAAGGTGAGGATTATATTTGGCTCAAGTGACTAAACCTCCCTAATACTCCTTGTGATCATTCAAAGCACCGCTCACATTTTTGAACATTATCTTCACCTTATTTCTCCCTCTCACAACCCAAGCTCCCCTTTCAACTTATTCATTCAACACATTTTTGTTTCATTCATTTGGTAGCACCAATTCTTCTTTATTTTCCATTCAGTTTCTACATGGAATATTTTTGAAGCAATTTTCCTTTCGAGCATAAGGTGCTACCTTGCATTGAAGCACAAATCTTTTTCTTCTCTATATTTTATGCATACACCCCCAAACTTAGGCTTTTGCCTATCTTGACATTTTAACTCCCCCCTCTAAACTTAGGCTTTTAGCCTACATTTTACTATCTATCCTTAGGGAGGATGGGTGAAAGAATAGAGGATCCAAAAAGGATGAAGGTCTCTAACAAGGTGTCAAAGAAAATTCAAAAAGCTCAAAGGGGTTTACTAGGATCTATGTAAAGGGAAGGACATTTGGGTAAAGTAGCTATTCAAAAAGGGTCTAAGGTCATCTTCCAAACTAGGCAACATCTAGAATTTTGCCTTGAAATCACATTCGGGGCAAGTTCTATACAATACCTATGCACAAGAATGAAGTAAAACTTTACCACACAAGGCATCACAACACAAAAATTTCACAACTAGTCTCAAAATCAATTGGGACAAATGACTTTTGACAAGCTATTTCAAATTCTTCTACACACTCATTTGTGAATCGATCAGGCCAAACAGGGAATGTGCAAGTCATGAAAAGAGAATACTTTTAACAAAAAATATTTCTCTTGTTTTCCTTCAATTTGCAAATTTCTTGCCAAGAAAATTTTAGGTGGGCCCATTTCGAGATAAGCAAAACACAGACTCAATTTAATACTAAAACTTGGCATTTTCCCTTAAGAAATTTACCTCTCAATCTATGATAGTAAAACACCAACCTGGTTTGACAGAAAAAAATAAACAAAAGAAAATATTTGCTCCTTGGGAAAGAACCATGGTATGAAGAAAACCCTTAGAGTTTATTTGGCTAATCTACAATTAACAAGGCAAAAATAGAGTTTTACGATCACAGATTATTGGAAATCAAGCCTTGGTGTAGGCACTAAGCGCATTTGCAAAGCACAGTAGCAAAATAATAGAGCGTGTAGGACCAACTCAGTGATATCTCAACTCAGACAACAATATGATAAGCCCGGCAAGGGCGCAATTTAAGCATAAAGAAAAATAAAGGTCCGACGAGCGAAATACCACAATCATCTAAAATATGCCCGACAAAGGCTAAATTGTCTAACAAGAAAATAAAAAGGCCTGACAAAGGCAATAAAAACAATATCTCAAAGCCCAACAGGGGAAACAACCAATAATATCATAAAATCAATGCACCCCTCCCCCACTTAAAATAAAGCATTGCCCTCAATACTTAAGCACATAATAAGTAAGGGAAAAGTGCAAAGACTCCCTGTATTGGCTAATCCTCCTCCTCCTCATGCTACTCCACCAGCTCTAAGCTGGTGCCTGCTCCTCCTTAGCTAGAATGTGTGGTGTGCTGGGACTCTAAAATCACCTGCTGGAGTACTCGATCTTGAGCATCATCAATTTCTTCATCATCGCTGCCCAAGGCAGCAAAAAAATTATCCACTGGGCTAGGAATAGGGTGAGGTGCAACTATTGCATCCTCAAAAGCACTCAAATCTGCAACCACCATCGGTGCTTTCTCTTTAGCTTTGTCAGCATCCCTCCAAATAGCAGTCACAACATGCTCCACATCATCCACCTATTTGCACAGTTTGGACACACTATTCACCACATCATTCATAACATTCTTCATATCCCTTTAAATCATCCATGGTAGCTTCTCAGCCAGAGTGGTCAACTGATTATCATGGGAGTATGTCATGTTGACTAGCTTCTGAACACCTATCAGGGCTGAGGCTGAGGATGAAGGTGAAGGCTTAGGAGGGGCAGCAGTTGTAGGATTTCTCGACTCTACGGAAGTAGGAGTGCCAGAGACTGTTCGAGAAGGAGAAGAGGCACTAGTCTCAAGATTGGCCTCTGAAATATGCACACCAGCAAAGGACTGCAACTTTTGCTTTTTCATCTTAGGAGCAGCAACATCCATCTTCTTCTCAATATCAATCACCCAGTGGCCCGGATAGAGTTGTCAAATGGAAAATATGGGATCCCAACTCTAGCACATAATTTATTGATCAGTACATGATAAGAGAATGAAGTACCAGGTTGATGATCCTTTCTCTTAATTACCACTGCCGCAATCTCACCAAAATTAACATGTGCACCTGACATGATAGAGGCTACTAGAATGGCTCCCTCTTGTGTAGTTTTTTGATTTATTTTAGAGGGTAAGAACAAGGAGTGGATGAAATCATACCACAAGTATGCCTCAAAATGGAGGTCTTGATGCGGAAAGACGCCTCTCATGGTAACCCAAAGAGGTGTCCCGGGAATAATGATAAAATCAACCTAGCCTAATGGTTTCTCCTTTGGAAGGACCTTAGCCTAATATTCTGGTGCTGGCTCAATCGGATCAGCCCAGTAGATGGAGTTGATATCCACCGGAGTGATGTGAATCTCTTTACCTCAAAATATCACCAAATTCAAGCAAGGGAAATCATCATCATTACCAAAATAATTCGTTAAGTCTTGCTTGGATTGGTAGGAGGCATAAAACTTGTGGACCACTTAGGGGTAATAACCTCCCTGCACATCTTGAAATGGGAACTATTGTCATGCAACAAATTGATGGTGGAAGTTGGGCAAATCATCTCCTATTGCTGCAAGATTAAATCAGCATTCTAGAGTGAAGGACCTTTTTGCCTTGTCCCTGTCATAGAGGGCTTTCATGCCTTTCACTCCAAAGCGGATCCTCTCCTTAACTAGAACTGGAGGAGGTACTGGGGTGGCAGTAGGGATTTTCTTCTTCCCTTTAGACTTTTTGCTAGAGGCGAGAGGAGTTGGGGGTCTTCTTGAACTGCGGCCTGAATTACCCCTACTAGAAGACATTGTCTGCAAGAGAAGGTTGTGAGTACTCAAAAGAATAACAAAATCTTTTTGTATTTTTACAATAATGTAAAAAGAAAATGCTAAAAGAAGTTATGGAATAAAAAAAATTGAATGCCTAGTAGAAGGAAAAGATACTAGGTGAACTACTGGAATGTGCGAGTCACATGTGAATCACAAGTGGAGACTTGCATTTCGCAAGTGACTTCGCGCATATTGGCAGATAACCTGGTAGAGGATGTAAGGGGTGAAGGCATGTGTGAATCGCCTCAGCCATTTTCCACATCGCATGTGCCTTCACCTTTACTGGCAGTAAGCTGGCAATTTTAACACATACATACGACACTGCTACATTTCATCGGTAAAGATATACGGGTCGCATGTGAAACGCATATGGAAATAGTAGGAATTTTTCATTTCTTCATTTTCATGTGTGTTGTATATGTGATTCACAGAGCAATATCTGTGGAATGCAAGTGCAAACAAGGCTATGAACACATAATTTAACAGGGTTAAGGCAAAACAAAAATTTACTTAACGACTTCCCTTAAGAAGAAATTTACTCCATCTATCATCGGGAATATCAAGCATTTATGAGAATCATTCAAACATATTCAATCACAATAAGATTTCACTCTCCTTAACCAAAGCACTCACCAAACAATTTTAATCATTAAAATAACACAAAAGCATAGTGATATACATAATTTCAGCCCACCACAACATTGTTCAATCAAAAACTTGTAAAGATGAGGATTTACCCTTAAGAATGATGTCACCTAATCTATCATTGGAACAAACTATGCATCATCACAAGTGGGTTACTTAGACTTCACCAAAAAATTAGAAATTAAGGGCTAGAAATTATAACAAGTTGCATGCATCATTCTATTAACACGATCTACCATTTTTTTTCTCAAACAAAAACAATAATATGCCCCATAATTGGGGTCCCAAGAATCAGATCTCACCCAAAACATAATATGGTAGATTAAACTAGCATGCTTCATAAATAACGTTCTCCATCTACTTAAAAGTAAGGATTCAACATTGAGGAACTTACCACAAGTGAAGAAGAGGAAGTGAAAAGCAAAAACTTGAAGCTTTTTGTGCTTAAAAATGGAGACCCAAAATTTTTGCTGAAAAAAGAGAGGTGTGATGGTAGTGGCGTAGTGGTGGTGGAGTAGTAGTGATGGGGAAA
Source organism: Jaltomata sinuosa (assembly GCA_003996215.1). Lineage (NCBI taxonomy): Eukaryota > Viridiplantae > Streptophyta > Magnoliopsida > Solanales > Solanaceae > Jaltomata > Jaltomata sinuosa. The sequence continues at coordinate 11,928 of QJPP01005085.1, forward strand.
GAGATTTAGAGGGAAAATGTGGGAGTTTGAAGAAGTTTTGGGAGATAGTAATGGTAGGTTTTGGGAGAGTTATGGGAGAAAAGGGGTTAAGGGTGATGGTTTAAAGGGAGAAAGAAGAAGAAAAAATATGGGTCAAAGTCTGGGTCGGGTCGTTCAATGGGTAGATCAAACAAATTTCAATCATACCTGCACTTGCATCATGACATGCGAATCTCACATGATAATGTGTAACAACCTGTTCCATCATTACGGGTAAACCATTCGTATAAAGTTTTGGGTTGGAAAACTTGCGAGTTGGGGAGTTAAAAAATTTGGGCTAGGCTAGTCTCGGACGGATTCTGAGTGAGGTATGGTCTAGGAAAATCCAGGTAAGGATCGGGTAATATAACTTAGTTCAAGCTAGTTTTTCCATTAACTAATATATTAAGGAGTTTTGGAGACTTTTCAGAAGTGAATTTCGGTGAGTAGAACTCCCGGTATCAAAGTTGATGTGAAAGAGTGGGTTCAGAACATCAAGATTTGTGGTGCATTATAAAATAGGCAAGTTTGTGAGGAATTCTGAGATATTGTTCCGTGTAAACTGCTATAGTGGTTGACACCATGCTATAGCGACTAATGCTATAGTAGAGAAATTCTTGCTATAGTGGAAGTCAGCATTGGTCATCACTGCCATAATAGTCGATTTTGCTACGGCATCACTGCTATAGTGTTGTACGGACTGTTATAGTGGAAAAAGTTGGGGTAACTGCAGAACTTTCCCAAAAACGTTCAGAGATTCTCAAGAACATTTTGGGGAAGGGCAGAGGTGATATAAGTGATCCCACATAAGTTTTCCACCAAATTTCATCCTAAAGGTAAGGATTTTGCTCCCTTAACTTAGTACTATGATTACTATGTAGTAGAATCATCAACTACGGGCTTGGAAAAAGGTTTGGATTAACCTAAGAATGTAGAATCCAAAGGAAAAGGGGGATTCTACTGTAGAATTCTTGGGTTATGATTATTATCACTTGTGCATGATTAAATCCCCATTAATTGCTTAATGTAATAGTTAAATGTCAGTTTTAGGTGAATTAATAGTGGGAAAGCCCGGGGATGGGTGGAATGATCATGGGTTGGCCTGGGGATTAGGATTTGAGCATAATCTGGGTAAATTTAGGCCATTGGACTAATTTTGGTATATTTTTGTAATCAATGTTAGACCAAGAACAAGCAAAAGCTTCAAAAAATGGGAAGGCTCCAGCCCAGTAGAGTTTTCAAGTTATTCGAGGTAGGTGATGGTTATTGTTTTCCCAATGCAAATATGTGTTCATGTAACTATAGCTTTAGTATTGTACGTACATTGCATGCTTAGGGAATGGACTTGTGAATGTCTAATTATCTGGGTGTCAATTATGTGAATTGAACATTTTTTTATTTGCTTGTTGGTTTACAAGTGTGTTTTGTTAATTAAATATTGACTTGTTGGATTTTTTGTGATATTCGGTTGGCTCGGGTACCACGCCTGGTATGGAATACTTATCGGTTGGCTCGGCTACCACTCCGGGTATAGGTTCTATAATGGTTGGCTCAAGTACCACGCCTGGTAAGGGTTTATTTATATTGTTGATTGCATTTGCCGATAGTTCCATGAGTGGACTGGGTTGATTTTTGCCTATTGGTCCATGAGAGGCTGGGTAGTTATACTTAAATGTGGGGATGGTCATTATGTAGACCGGGAATCACATATTAAACACTTAGGTGTGGGTCTAAGGACCCTTGGTTGGTCCGGGTAAAATTAAGAGGGTATATGCTATTGTCATTTGTTCATTATTTGAGTGGTAATTGAACATGTTTCATGTGGTTGATAAGTTAGAAGGGAGGATTAGATCTTGGAGTTATATTGTTGATTGTTATTACATATTTGTCTTACTTTACTCAGCTTTAGTTTATTGTCCATACATTGTTGTTTGAGCTGGCCGATGATCCTACCAGTATATCGTGGTTGTGTATTGATTCTACACTTGCTTTCTTTTTATGAGTACATGATATGTTTTGGCAGCTGCTACGCGACCTCAATTGTAGTCTCGACGATTCCAGATTTCAAGGGTGAGCTGCTTCTTCTGAGCTACCTTCTTTTCATCCAGTTTAGTTCTAGTCTATTTGTTTCAGAATTAAACTCTTATTTCGGGGTTGCATCCCCGTTCTTTATACATTGGTAGATGTTTTGTTACCACGACTTTCAAATTCTAGGGGTATTTCCGCAAGATCTTCATTTATTAGTATTTTGGTTATGAGTGTTAGTTATTTTAATGCAACTGGTTTTGAGCTGTTAGATTCACTAAGTATTGGTAGATAATTGGTTCGCTTATCAGAGGGTTTGGGTGGGTTCCACTTGCGACTGTTTTGGGTCGTGACAAAGATGGTATCAGAGCCCTCGATTCATTGATCTTTTCAAACCTAAACGAGTTTAGTAGAGTCTTGTGGAATGGTACGAAGACATCTGTACTTTTCTTCGAGAGGCTATAGGACGTTAGGGAACTATCTCTTCTTTCTTCCTTCATGCTGTAACTTGATTCCAATTAGTATCTGGTGATACAAATTGGTATCTAACTTCTTTCACTCTTTTGTCCACAGATGGTTAACAACAATTGCAATGGAGCGAGGGCGGTGGTCCCAGTAGCAGAACCCACAATCAGAGGGCGAGGAAGGGGTAGAAAGAGGGGCAGAGGCAGAGAGAGAGCAGCACCTGCTGGGGGTGAAGCTCAGGGAGCTTCTTAACCAAGGGCGGTGACCTCTCCCCTACCCCAGGATCCTATTAAGGAGGAAGTTGAGGCTGTTCTCGAGGAGGGAGCGAAGTAGGAGAAGGCGGCACCGGCTGGAGGTATAGGCCTTCTCTCTATATTGCCCGAGGCATTTCAGGAGGTGTGGGATTTCTTGAGTGGGATGGTAGGTGCTAGAGCCACCCTCACGGGTACCATAGATCAAGTTTCGGGCACTCAGCCAGCTGTCACAATGGCTCCCAGGATGGATGCAGCATTAGGCAGTGATGACTTCTTTCGTCCAATGCTAGGCCCTGTTATGACTTGGAATGTGCATTATACGTGACCAGATTCTTGAAACTGAAACCTCCAACGTTTCATGGTACTAAGAAAGAGGATGCATTTGAGTTTATTCTTGACTTCTATGAGAGGCTGCATAAGCTGGGCATTGTGCAATAGCATGGGGTGGAGTTTGTCATATTTCAGCTTCAAGGTGATGCCAAGCAGTGGTGGAGAGCTTATGTAGAGTTTCGGCCATCAGCTTTACCTCCAATGACTTGGGCACAGTTCCATGCTCTTTTCTTGGAGAAATATGTGCCTCGCACTTTGAGGGATCGCAAGAAGGATGTGTTTCTTGCTCTTGAGCAGGGTAACATATTTGTTTTAGCCTATGAGGCTAAATTTCATGCCTTTTCATGTTATGCTACTCAACTTGTGGGTACTGAGGAAGAAAGGATTTGTTTGTGTGTGAAGGGCCTGGATATTGAATTGTAGGTGTTTTCTGTGCATATGACCTCGGAAGGGAAGAGTTTTAATGAGGTGACTGACTATGTGAAGAAATTGGAGGGGTTCAGACAGGTTAGGCAGGCTATGTTGTTAGCCAAGAAGTCCCAAAATAAAGGTAACTTCAGTGGATCATACTCCAAATGTAACAACCAGCAAGTGTATTCCGTTCATCCTATTCAGTCAGCCTTGCCAGCTTCTGCAGGTGGTCATCTGGGAGCCAGTCAGTAGTTTTCATTTCCTAGAGTCCAGAGGGATTTTTATACTTCTACTAGCAGGCCTTCTCTTGACCATGGATGTTTTCATTGTGGTGATCTGGGTCACTTCAAGAGGGAGTTCCCACATCGGCAGACAGGAAATCAGACTCAACAGCAGACCAAGGCTTTGGTTCTGGCAGGTGGAGGTGGCTATGGTAGAGGTAGTCCACAGGATAGGCGAGGTGGCTTTTAGGGAGGCCGAGAAACAGAGAAAATGGTGGAGTAGGCAAGGGAGTAGCACAGCCAGCTAAAGAGATTGCTCAGATTGATGACTGGCCTCATCTTTATACATTTTTGGGGAAGTCTGAGGCCGAGGCATCAAATGTTGTGATCACAGGAACAATTCTAGTCTGTGACCAGATTTCTTCTGTGTTATTTGACCTAGGTTCTACTTATTCGTATGTTTCTGTGAAATTTGCTTTAGGTCTAGATTTGGTTTGTGATGTTCAGGATTCCCCTATTCATGTTTCCATCCTGGTTGGGGAGTCTGTGGTAGTAACCCGTGTATATCATACTTGTCTTGTGGTTTTCGTGAATTTTCAGGCTTGGGTAGATTTGGTTATTCCAGACATGCTGGATTTTGATGTTAATTTGGGCATAACCTGGCTGTCTCCATATCATGTTGTATTAAATTGTAATGCGAAGATCGTGACTCTAGAGATCCCGGGTAAGGATAGACTAGAGTGGAAAAGTGTGTAAAAGTCTAAGCCTGCAAAGATTATATCCTTTGTTCGGGGTAGAAAGTTACTGAGAAAAGGTTGTTTGGCCTTCAAGAACATTTGCGAGATGTTAGTGTGGATCCCCCTTTGATTGAGTCAGTTTCGGTGGTTTCTGAATTTCAAGAGGTGTTTTTGATGAATTTTCTTGGTATGCCTCCGGATAGAGACATTGATTTCTGCATAAATTTGGAACCGAGCACTTACCCAATATCTATTCCTCCTTATCGTATGGCTCCGGCAGAGTTAAGGGAACTTAAGACTCAGCTTCAAAAATTCTTAGATAAGGGATTTATTTGTCCTTGTGCTTTACCTTGGGGTGCTCCTGTTTTGTTTGTGAAGAAGAAGGATGGTAGTATAAGGATATGTGTAGACTACAGGAAACTGAATAAGGTCACCATCCAGAACAAGTATCCTTTACCCCGCATAGATGACCTCTTTGATCAGTTGCAGGGTGTGTCTGTATTTTCCAAAATTGATTTGAGGTCAGGGTACCATCAACTAAAGATTAGGCCTGAGAATATACCTAAGATGGCATTCAGGATTCAGTATGGGCTTTACGAGTTCCTGGTAATGTTGTTTGGGTTGACAAATATGCCGACTACATTTATGAGTCTGATGAATGGTGTTTTCAAGTTGTTGTTGGATTGGTTCGTCATTGTTTTTATTGATGACATTCTGATTTACTCCAAGAGTAAGGAGCATGCACAACATTTTTTCATTGTTCTAGAGATTTTGAGACCCCAGAAATTATATTCCAAGGTTTCCAAGTATGAATTTTGGTTGTCTCTGGTTGCCTTCTTAAGGAATGTGGTTTAAAAAATGGGGGTGATGGTGGATCCCCAAAAGATTGAGGAAGTTAAGAGTTAGGTTTGGCCCAGCATTGTGACTGAGGTTATAAGTTTTGTGGGTCTTGTGGGCTACTATCGCAGATTTATCAAGGACTTTGAGTCCATTGCTACTCACTTGAAAAGGTTGACTCAAAAGGAGGTACATTTTGTATGGTCCGACAAGTGTGAGGAGATCTTCAAAAAGCTCAAGGCACTTCTGACTACAACTCACATCCTATCATTATCGGTCGAAGGTAAAGATTTTATAGTGTTTTGTGATGCTTCACATTTGGTTTTGGGTGTTGTGTTGATGCAGGACATGAATGTTATAGCTTATGCTTCAAGGCAGTTGAAGCCCCATGAGAAGAATTACCCAACCCACGACTTGGAGTTGGCAGTGGTGGTTCACTAAATATTTGGAGACACTACCTTTATGGTGTCAAGTGTGAAGTGTTCACAGACCATCGCAACCTGCAACATGTGTTTACTCAGAAGGATTTAAACTTGATACAAAGGAGTTGGATGGAATTGTTAAAGGATTATGATGTGACCATTCAGTATCATCTGGGCAAGGCTAATATGGTGGTAGATGCATTGATCTGGAAAGTGGTTAGCATGGGCAATTTGGCTTGCTTTGGGGTGTCCAAACGCCCATTGGCTAAGGAGATTCAGGCTCTAGAGTCTATGTTCATGCAGTTGGGCATCTCAGAACAGGGTGAGGTGTTGGACAATATTGAGGTTAAACCCACGTTTATAGAGGAAATAAAATCCAAATAGTTTCAAGATACACAGTTGAACAAGCTTCAGGGCAAGGTGGTACCTGGACAGTCTGGAGATGCCACATTGGACGCTGGTAGGGTGCTGAGTTTCAAAAGGAGGATTTGTGTTCCTTGGGTTGATGATTTGATTCAGAATATATTGGTAGAGGCTAATGGGTCACGGTATTCCATTCATCTGAGCATAACCAAAATGTACTGGGACTTGAAGCGAGTTTATTGGTGGCCTGGGATAAAGAGAGACATAGCTTACGATATGGTTAAGTGTCAGAATTGTCAGCAGGTTAAGTATGAACACCAAAGGCCTGCAGGATTTCTTCAGAGGATGCCCATTCCCGAGTGGACGTAGGAAAGAATGGCCATGGATTTTGTGGTGGGTCTTCCTAAGACTTTGGGGAAGTATGACTCCATTTGGGTCATCATAGACAGACTGACCAAGTCCGCTCATTCCATTCTTGTCAGGGTGGATTATAACTCACAGCAGTTGGCCAAGATCTATGTTAAGAAAATTGTGAGGTTGAATGGGCTGCCACTCTCCATCATTTTAGACGGGGGTATGCAATTTACTTCCAAGTTCTGGGGTAAATTGCACGAAGAGTTGGCCACCCAACTCACTTTCAACACAGTGTTTCATCCTCAAATAGACAGTCAGTCGGATAGGACAGTTCAAGTATTGAAGGACATGCTGAGAGCATGTGTAATCGACTTTGGGGGTCATTGGGACCAGTTTCTACCATTGTGTGAGTTCTCATATAATAACAACTATCACTTCAGTATAGACATGGCACTATTCGAGGCACTTTATGGGAGATGATGTATATCACCCATAGGGTGGTTTGAGGCAGGCGATGTGAACCTTTGGGCATGGACTTGGTGAGGGAAGCTTAGGAAAAAGTAAAGGGAATTCAGACCAAGTTGCTAGCAGCCCAAAGCAAACAGAAAGAATATGCAGACCGCAAGGTAAGGGATATGGCTTTTCAGGTTGGTGAACAAGTGTTTTTGAAAGTGTCACCAATGAAAGGGTAATGCAATTCGGCAAGAAGGTCAAGCTCAACCCTTGGTACATCGGTCCATTTGAGGTCCTAGAGATGGTAGGACTGGTGGCGTACAGGTTAGTACTGCCACCCAGTTCATCCGGAGTACATCTAGTCTTCCATGTATCCATGCTAAAGCGATACAATAGGGATGGGAAATATATTATCAAGTGGGATTTGATTCTGCTAGACAAGGATCTTTAGTACGAAGAGTAGCCGATTGAGATCCTTGATCGGGATATTCAAAAATTGAGGACAAAGGAAATTAGATCTTTGAAAGTCCAGTGGAAGCATAATCCGATTGAAGAACACACTTGGGAAACCGAGAAGGACATGTGGGACAAGTACCCTCACTTGTTTGAGGATTCAGTTACGACACTTCTCTCCATTAAATTATCTTTTTCATGCTTGATCATACGGGAATGAATGATGGGTAAATTGGTATTTGTTGTAACGACATATTTCGTCGTTACGGGTAAACCATTCGTGTTAAGTTTAGGGTTGGAAACTTTTGGGTTTGGGAGTTGAAAATTTTGAGCTAGGCTAGGCTAGTCTCAGACGGATTCTGAGCAAGGTATGGTCTAGGGAAATCCGGGTACGGATTGGGTAATATATCTTAGTTCAAGCTAGTTTTTCCATTAACTAACACATTAAGGAGTCTGGGGACTTTTCAAAAGTGAATTTGGATGAGTAGAACTCCCGGTATCAAAGTTCACATGAAAGGGTTGGTTCAGAACATAAGATTTGAGATGTATTATAAAATGGACAAGTTTGTGAGGAATTCTAAAATTTTGTTCCGTGTAAACTGCTATAGTGGTTGACACTATGCTATAGTGACTACTACTATAGCAGAGAAATTCTTGCTATAACGAAAGTCAGCATTGGTCATCACCGCCATAACAGTCGATTTCACTACGGCACCACTGCTATAGTGGTGTACGGACTGTTATAGCGGAAAAAGTTGGGGTAAATGCAAAAACTTCCCCAAAAACATTTAGAGATTCTCAAGAACATTTTGGGGAAGGGCAGAGGTGATATTAGCGATCCCACATTAGTTTTCCACAAAATTTCATCCTAAAGGTAAGGATTTTGCTCCCTTAACTTATTACTATTATTACTACGTAGTAGAATCATTAACTATAGGCTTGGGAGAAGGTTGGGATTAACCTAAGAATGTAGAATTTGGGAGAAAGGGGGGATTCTAGGTGTAGAATTCTTGGGTTATGATTATTAACACTTGTGCATGATTAAATCCCCATTAATTGCTTAATGTAACCATTAAATGTTATTTTTTAGGTGAATTAATAGAGGGAAAGCCTTGGAATGGGTTGAATGATCATGGGTTGTCCTGGGTTAGGATTTGAGCATAATCAGGATAAATTTTGGTCATTGGACTGATTTTGGTATATTTTTGTAATCATTGTTAGACCAAGAACAAGCAAAAGCTTCAGAAAATGAGAAGGCTCCGGCCCAGTAGAGTTTTCAAGCTATTCGATGTAAGTGATGATTATTATTTTCCCAATGCAAATATGTGTTCATGTAACTGTAGCTTAGTATTTTACGTATATTTCATGCTTAGGGAATGGAATTGTAAATGTCTAATTATCCAGGTGTCAACTATGTGAAATGAACATGGTTTATTTGCTTGTTGGTTTACAAGTGTGTTTTTTCATTAAATATTGACTTGTTGGATTGTGTGACACATTCGGTTGGCTCGGGTACCATTCCTGGTATGGGATACTTATTGATTGGCTGGGATACCAGTCTTGGTAGAGGTTCTACAATGGTTGGCTCGGGTACTATGCCTAGTACGGGTTTATTTATATTGTTGATTACATTTGTCGATGGTTTCATGAGTGGACCAAGTTGATTGTTGAATCTGTGATTGTTTCTTATTGGTCCCTGAGAGGCCGGGTAGGTGTACTTAAATGTGGGGATCATCCTGGTGTAGACTGGGGATCGCATGTTAAACACTTAGGTGTGGGTCTAGGGACCCTTGGTTGGTCCGGGTAAAATGAAGAGGTATTGCTATTGTCATTTGTTCATTATTTAAGTGGTTGTTGAACCTGTTTCATGTGGTTGATAAGTTAGAAGGGAGGCTGAGAGTCTGGAGTTATATTGCTTATTGTTATTACATGTTTGTCTTACTTAACTCAGCTTTAGTTTATCGTCCATATATTGTTGTTGGAGCTGGCCGATTATCCTACTAGTACATGGTGGTTGTGTACTGATTCTGCACTTGCTTTCTTTTTGTGAGTACAGGACATCTTCCAACGGCTGCTACGCCACCTCAGTTGTAGTCCCAACGATTCCAGATTTCAAGGGTGAGCTACTTCTTTTGAGCTACCTTGTTTTCATCAAGTTTAGTTCTAGTCCATTTGTTTCGGACTTAAACTCTTATTTTGGGGTTGCATCCCCGTTCTTTAGACATTGGTAGATGTTTTGGTACCACGACTTTCAGATTCTGGGGTATTTCCACATGATCTTGTTTTATTAGTATTTTTGTTGTGAATGTTAGTTATTTTAATGCAACTGGTTTTGAGCTGTTAGATTCACTAAGTATTGGTAGATAATTGGTTCGCTCATATGGGTGTCTAGGCGGGTGCCAATCGAGGCTGTTTTGGGTCATGACATAATGTGAGTTTCAAATGTCACTTCACAAGTGACGTTTTTAAGTTGAATTATTGCCAGCTTTCTATTTTGGCATGTGACGGCAGTGGCGACTCACAAATCTGCAGGGGCGATTCACCCCTCTGATCGCATGTGCCATCAAATTTTTATTTTTCTTCTCAGTGCACTGCTATCAGGAGCGACACCACCTGCGGCCGCAAACTGACACATGCAAAATACATGTTCCTTCACACATGTCCTCCAAAACTCTTCTTCCATTGAGCTATTTTTCAACCACTATACATTCCTAAAACACACCAAAAACCACAAAGGTAAAGGAAATAAACTAAAAAACTTGGGTTGCCTTCCAAGAAGTGCTTGATTTTACGTCACGGCTCGATGATAGTACCTCAACTCTCAATCATTTCTGGGTAGTATGCCAATACGATTGGCACAACCTCATCCCAAACATCATAAGTAATTCTTCACAATTCTCATCACCTCCTCTTGTTTCCAAGTTGAGAACATCATAGATATAGGCACTTGAAAGGTGTCATTTGGATCCATGTGCATGTCTACCACGTATGGTGGATTGGGCAAGAGCAACCGCTTGGGATTCTTCTTTTCTCTAACATTCATGAAAATAAGTTGATCATTGGGTGATGCATCCTTAATATCAACCTCACCAGGGACTTCACCCATCTCGCCCTTGGTAGCAATCACGGACACAACTCTATACTCATCCAGTGGTTTAGTAGGTTGACACATGTTAAACGTAACCTCTTTGCTCCCCACTCAGAATTTGAGCTCTCCTAGCTTCTCATCAACAAGGGCTCTTCTGGTGGATAAAAGTGGGCTCCCCAAGATGATAGGTACTTCAAGATCAACATCGCAATCGAATACCACAAAATCAGCTGGCAAGATGAACTTGTCCACTTTCACTAAGATATTAACTCGACGCTTGATTGAATGGTTAGCCATTTGTAACCTCATCAGTATGGGCTTAGGAGTAAGCCTTACTTCCAGAATATCATGAGGGGCATCAAATTGATGCTTTCCCCGAGGTAACAAAAGGCTTTTCTAAACAAAAACACACTAATGGTACAAGGGATGGTGAAAGCTCCTAAATCTTCCCGCTTGGGGATATGTTACTTGTCATCACAGCACTACAACTATGGGACGCTTCAACCATCCACACATCAATCACCCATTTCTTCTTCAATAATTCTTTCATAAATTTTATCATAACCCGACATTTGTATGAGAGCATCAACCAAAGGAATATTGATAGATAGTTTGCTGAACAAGTCTACAAACTTCTTGAATTGATTATCTTCCTTTTTCTTGATCAACTTCTGAGGATATGGAGGATGATTTTTAGGCAACAGCCTTGGCACACTCAAGGTTTAATCCTCAATCTTAATTTCAATTTGAGGAGATGACTCGATCTTGTCCTCTCCTCATGTGGGCTATTATCATTTTCAACCACATTGGGTGCAGTAAGCTTCACCATAATATCCGGACTTTTATCACTCTTTTTCTCAATCACGACTTCTTGTTCTATCTTATCATCATTCTCCATAATGACTTCTTTGATTTGTTTCCTCACTCCATCAAGCATCCTTCCACTTTGAGTGACAATTTCCATTACATGGCCATTATTTTTCGAATTCACAAGAGTATCACTTGGAATGGTACCTTTCATATGAGGGTTCATTTGAGATGAGAGATGGTTCACTTGAGCCTTCAAATGCTTGATTGATGTCGAGTGTGAGCTCACTGTTTGATGAAGAGTGGATACCTCACTTTTCAAATCTTTCACCCCGTTGTTCGTAGATTCAACCCTTTTCAACACTTGAGACAACATGTCTTCGAATTGGAATGTATGGGGTTACTCACACTTGGTTGATATGAAGAAACACCAACTTTGGGTGGAGGTATGTAGGGACTAGCACTTCGGTAATTATAGTGATCACCGTCTCTCTCACGCTCTCTCTATTGACTTTCACGATCTCGACCTTGCTCTCTATCCCTCCATTGAGTGCCTTTAACTCAGTTTTAACCTTGATTCTCATCTTTTTGGATGCCAAGGACCTTGGTTGGTACCTTGATATACGAGTCGAGAACCCGACGATAAAAAACAAGCTTCCTAATCCATAGGAGAGTAGACACCCTCCTCATGATCTTTTGAACCATAAGTACCCACGGAATTTATACTTTTAGTCCTGGCTCCTATCATATGTTTGGCCAATAAGCCAATTTGAGTCATCATTTTGGCCATGGTCTCATCTCTTTCCTCCTCCTTTCTCCTCATCTCACTAGTTATAATGGAAGATGTAACACCCGATGCAACATTCGCTTCTCTAGTATGCCATACCCTAGTGGTTTTTGTCATCCGATCTCGAAAAGCCAAAGCGAGATAATAGTTTTGGTCTATAAGCATTCCTCCAGCAATGTTATTCACTACTAATTTATTCATAGAGTCTAGTACTCGATAGAAGCTTTGAAGAAGGACTCCTTCTGGCAAACCATGCTTTGGACACAACAATAGCTTCTTCTTAAATATCAGCCATACTTCATGCAATGGCTCAGCAGGTAGTTGTCAGAAGTTGGTGATTTCATCCCTCAACTGCATCATCCGAGAAGGTGGGGAAAATGTCACTAAGAAGGCTTCAACTAGTCCCTTCCAAGTTGTAATAGATCCCTCCGGGAGCTCCTTAAGCCATGGGGTTGCTTCTACCTTGAGGGAGAATGGGAAAAATCAGAGTCGAATTGACTCTTGAGATATATTTTGGATGTTGAAGGGCTAACATATTTTGACAAAGTTTCGACTATGTCAGTTGGCATCTTTGTGAGCCAGCCCTCCAAAGAGTCCTTTCATTTGTATCAAATGTAGCATCATGCTCGTCACATGAAACATATATTGCCAATGGTTGGGGTAGGCGGATGGCACCTACTGCACCATGAACAATAGGTCCGTCTTTGACATCCATGAATACCTTGACACTCTCTTGATCACCTTCTTGGCTCAGGGGTAACCTGTTCAAAACAACACAAATAACAAAAAATTAAAAGAGAATAAACACTCAACAAAAGTGAATTAAACGATAATCAAATGGCAAATCAAGAATCATTCCCCGGCAACGGTTCCATTTCTGATGACGTTCAAAAGCACTCTCCTGAAAGAGGTGGTAATGATCGCCAAGAATAAGTAAGTAACTCAACAGGATGTTGGGGTCAAATTCATGGAGAATAGGACAATGGTTTGCCACTAGATATTATATTTTAATTCACTAGCGTGAGAAACTGATCGAGCAAATAAAAGTAAAAATTGGGGTGGTGGGAAAGTTTGAGAAATATTCGAATAACAAACAACAAGAGAACGACGTAAACACAATTGGAGTAATCAAGAGAAGGAAAACTAGGGATATACTTTCGATGGGGTTCTACAATGAGATAGGGAATTGATTAATCGTGCAAATTTTCAACTAAAGATATGGGTAGCTTGGTTTGAGATATATTTGGTAGTTTTTCAACCCTTCAAATATATGTACTATTGTCTTTGCTCAAGCCCTATAGTTTTACCTTAAACCAACTAATTAATGCTTGGGTGAATCAAACTATCTCTAGATTTGATTCTTAGATGAGAATTTCCTTCAATCAATCTATTTCTAGCTTTAATCTATGGTGAAACTCCCAAATCTCCACTATTGAATTTTTACCCAATTTATGAACTCCTCTTTCAAGCAAGTACAAAATTAGTAAACTCAATCAATGTTTGCAACCATCAATTTTATAATTAAACCATGAAGTATTCAATAGATCCATACTAAATAATCAATTATAAGCACAATTAATCAATACTCATTCCCAAATTCAAACACCCATTATGCACATACCCCTAGAATAGAATTTAGCTGCTCATATTAAACGAACAAGAGAGAATACCAAATGGGTTTCCCAAAATTTCATTCATATTTTAAGCTAAGTTCAAATTCCAAGCTCAAAATTCCTTACAAAATGGTGTTTTTCAATGAGGAAGAAGAAGAGAAAAGTATACTCTCAATACTCTTCCTTAAGAAAGTAAAAACTGATTCAATTCTTAATGTACAAATCCCAAAAAGGATTTTAGAACCTTCTCAAATACATCACACACATTTGGAGAAAATTACCTTTTGGGACATGTGCGATATGAGGTACGATGGCACTTGTGATCGCACCTTGAGATTTGCAGATTGCATATACCTTTCTCTTCAGGCAATGAAATCCAGCAGTTTGCAAGTCAGGTGCAAAGAGGATGGGCAATCGTCCTTGACAAAGTGCGGCCCGCATGTGAGTGACTGCTCAGGCAGTTTTTGATTCTTCGTGTGCGATGGCACCTGTAAAATACAGGTGCTTCTTTGTGGATCACACATTACTTTGCTTCTCTTTACAAATTCTTCCCCTTCTGATCACCTTTGTACTTTAGCTCCATTTTAAGCTCTTTTGGGTTCAACTCCTTTGCTTTCTTTTTTTGACCAAGAGTACTTGTCTTTAAATCAATAAAAGCAATAAGTACTTCTAATTCTCATCATAATATGGCAATAATCCATGAACAAAGGCTCAATAAGTTGGTAGATTACTAACTTATCATCACTCGCCACAGCAGCCCGTTTCTCTCTACAGAGAAACACTATGATGGGACTTGGCTTACTACGGCGGTGTCTGACAGTTTGTCAGGACCGTTATGGTGGAAACTTGTCATCTATGATGAACTAGTTGTGGCAAGAAATACGCTGCTGCAGCAACGCTAAAAATAGAATGTCAGAAACTCACTCAAAACTACCCATTTAACAACACAACCTTTATTTCTATATATCACGCAATAACCCCAATGCGGTAACCATCATAACCAGAATTTTATGAACCCGATCATTATTTTGAAACTTTCTATGGGATCCTACTTTTCTCGACTATCCATAAATGGATTTCACAATATCAAAGCATTGCATCACGAATCAAGAATCGCTAGTTAAGCATATGACACCAAATTATCATCAAAACTCACCCGAGCCTGGGTTTTTATCAACTCTCATCTTAGGAAATTTTCTAGCCGGGTACTTATGTCCAACTTTACTATAACGATGGAACAGATTATTACAAGTTTGTTTGGATGTTTAAAAACGCTCTTAATATTATAAGTAGGTGTTTGTTTAGAGAATTTGAGATCTCAAGTTAATGTTTTAATTAAAAATTAACGTTTGTTTGTAATATTTGTACAAAATTTCAACTTTAGTTACAAATCGTGAATTTAAATTTCAAATTCTCCAAAAGATAAGATTTTAAATTTCAAGTTGTGATATCAAATTATTTTACATAAAAACATGAGTCATAATTTATATTTTACAAAAAAAATAAATCTATAATTTTAAATTTAGTAAAATGGACCCATGCTTGAGGTGAAGAGATTATTCGTATGAATTGTATCAAGAAAAGTTAGTTACTACTATTGTTGATTTATTGGACCAGTAAATCTTTGTAAAATGAAAAAATTGCATGGTGTGACTATCATAAATTTAAATACCCCAACTTTGGATTATATGTCCCTAAATGTACTCTAGGCCCAAAATAATGATAAATTATATCCAAACCCTAAAATCACACTTACTTCTCTTTCATATACAAAAAGGTTTCTTTCACTTTTCTACCAAATCTCTCTCTATTTTGGCACATCAGCGCCCACCCTACCGCATCCCCTCTCTCTCTCCTCTCCCTCCATCCACCCCTCTCTCTCTCTCTCTCGTTACTTGTTACTCCAATGTTTTGTTAAGAGTTTCATTATTTCGTAGCTCGAACGTCACATGTTTTATTAAATAGGAGTTTTCACAAATAGCGCCACTTTTGCTGCTGATTTATCATACATAGCGATACTTTTGACAATTATGATATGTGATAAGAATTTTAAAATTTGCAATTTATCTCAGATACAGCCTTCTAAAATATGCACTGTATCTCATATACATTCTTTTGAAATCTGCGTCGTATCACTGATATAATCTTCTGAAATTTGCATTCTATTACTAATATATCTTTTTGAAACTTGCGTTGTATTATTGATATAACTTTCTGAAATTCGTGTTGTATCATTGATACATCTTTCTAAAATTTGTGTTGTATCACTAATACAACTTCATGAAATCTGTGTTGTATCAATGATACACCAATTCACTTTGTATCAACGATATAATAATTTTGTTGTATCTATTGGCTCAATTTATTTTGGATACATTGTATCTATTTGCTCAACCTAGTTGTATCAACACTTTCTATATTTTATTGAATACACTATATTTGTTGGATAACTATCACCATAAATTTGAATCTCGATCTTAGACACAAATCAGAAATACTGCAGATACAACCTATCATCAACTTTGAAAATCACAAGATTCCTAGATACAACCTAGAAACACTGTAGATACAACCTAGCTAAAACTTTCAATATCACTAGATTCCTAGATACACCCCAAAAACATTCCAGATACAACTTCAAAAATCACTAGGTTCTTAGATACAACCAAAAAGTATTCCAGATACATACATCCACAATCAAGCTACACTTTTAAAAATCACAAGATACAAGAAACAAGCCTACAAAGCCAAGCAATGAAAATCATCGAAAAAATCAAGCAAAGTCACCATAAAAAATGGTGTAAGTTCAAAGCAATAGCAAGCAGCAGATCCAAGACACAATCACAAGGTAAAATTTTGCGTTCCTTCATCCTTATGGCATCTCTATTTGGCCTTTCTTTGTCACAATTTAAAATTGAAAACATGATAACACCTATCTCAATCTCACCGATAGGTAAGCCAACTCCAAAAACATAATCATAAGATAAAATATAAATATGCGAAATTAACAATAAATATAAATGTAAGCCATAAATTAGTTTTTACATAAAAATCTCATAGGAAACGTAGACTAACAATACAAACTCTTCCCAAATCTGGAGTCACTAGTACATACCTCTAAGAATCCGAATAGAGCTCTATAAATCTCTAAAATATTTGCAAAGATGAAAAATAATATAAAATAAAAGATAGAGGAGATCCGGGAGAACTGCGGATCAACCAAGTAGCTACCTCAGAATTTCGAAAGAATAAACTCTAATACAGCTACCAATCACCAGCCTGAAGTACTCTACTCAGAACTTGCACAACATGAAGAAAAAAAATAAGCCTAAATATAAATTCACGTGTACGTAGCAATATCATTGAGATTGTCAACATCTGGAAGTGTATTATAAAACTGGCAAAAATCTGAGATTGTTGGACTTTCTATCTCTTCTAGGATAGTACAGTGTGAGACAGGATGTTGTCAAGGTTCCACTATAGTGAGACTAATTCCTCTATAGCAGAGGTTAGCCTGGGTCAACCCCACTATAGCGGGAAATCCCACTACAGTGATGCCACTATAGTGGGGAGCGAGTTGCTGTAGCGGGTTACACACTGATTAAATATAGTTTTAGACTTAAAATATTTTTTTTTCATTCCATCTTTGTTCCAGACCTAGGAGAGGTGATTTAGGGCAAACTCTATCAGTTTTCACCCAATTTCCTTCGTTGAGCCGTTTAACTATTTTTTCATTAGTAAGTCTTTAGAATCACTAGATTTTGATTATGGAAAAGGATTTGACTTGACCTAGATTATTTTTCTGGTGTAAATTGGTGAAAACAAGGTGTAATCCTTGGGTTTTAGTCAAGGATGGATAATTTACTGTTGCATGCTTAGGAATCATTGTTATAAACTTGAATTTGGTAGAATTAAGGTGGAATGAATGTAGAAAAGCCCTAAAATAAGGGAATGATCATGCTTTTTGGTCCTGGACTTATGAGAATTAGGCTATAATCCTTGTATTTATTAGGATAATTGTTAAATGGTGATTACCTTGTTGTTTTAGACCACAATCAAGCAGAGATTGCAAGAAAGGGCAAGGCTCTAGTTCATTAGAGCAGTGCAAGGCTTGTATTGAGATAGGTGATGGTTGCAATGCATGGTGCAATTGTTAACTGGCTGGATAATATGGCAAGTATTTAATCACCTGAAATGAGATTGAGTAAAAAGACTTATTTTAAGTGCAATGTGGTTGTGTTATCTCATATTGTGATTGTATGTATTGTGACATGAGTTAATATTATGAGATGAAATGATAAAGTTCATTGTCACAGAATTGGTGTAACTCTGGAGGTATAAATATGGGGACGTTAGAATAAGGGTGGTATAACATTGGTTTAGCATAAGGGTGACAGACACTAGTTGTCTTGGTTATTGGCTATATGGACTGAGCTCATACCCTATAGGTCCTGGCTAGAATGTGTGTATATGGTATTGGTGAGTTTGACGGTTCCATGAATGGACCGGGTTATATTGTTGATGTTATTTGGACATGAGTTGTCTAGGCTATTATCTTACTTGAAATATGTAATCATTAGTTAAAGTCAAGTAAAAAGGTAAATTGTGGAAAGGTTGAATTAATTGTTATTAGTCATGGTTTGACTTAGTAGATTATTTGTAACTGTCTTATACTTGTATGAATTACCTGATTATTGTTTAAAAAAGACTAGGAGAAGGTATAATGCTAAGTGTTCATGGTTGTACTTATTTACAATTTGTTGGTTATATGTTCATATTTATTAAGTTGAGTTTGCCGATGACCCTACCAGTACATAGTGGTTTTGTACTGATACTACATGTAATCTTCTTTTTATTGAGTGCAGAGCATATTCCAGCGGCTTCGATGAGACCTCAGTTGTAATCATCGATTGTTTCTGACTCAAGGGTGATCTTCATCTTTCAAGCAGTCATGGGTCTTTATATGCTATATTCTGGTCTACTTATTTCGGGCACATATATTTTAGTCATTTTAATTTTTTGAGTTGTACCTACAGATATTTGTATTTAGATATTTTGGTACAATAACTTTCAGTTTTTGCGGGCATTTTAGACACTTGCATCTTTTCCGCACCGTTTGATTTTTAGACTTATCCAAAAAATTTGTTTTATAATGGAATGGCTTGTTTAACGTTTAAAAGTTGTTAAGTCTTATTATTGGATAATTGAGGTTATAAGATTCTCCCACCAGAGGGTTAGTGTGGGTGCCACTGGCGATGGGTTGGGTTGTGACACTCGGACTCATCTAAAAATGACCTCAGTAAAGACCTCGACACCACATCGTTGGTAAATACCTCGGCTCCACATCATAAACAGCACAGAACAATCAACAATACAATCAGAATAGTTAAAACATGATCAAATAAGCAATCCATATGCTAACTTTCAAATATCATCCATCTGGGCACATAAATGTGAGCAACACAAGTATTTTCACCAATGCTACAACTAAAATCAAACTCACATAAGCATATATTTCAACAAAATAGAGATACAATCTCAATTACCTATAATATGATGTCAGTACCCGCATATATGCTCGTCATCTCATTTATATGATACTTTGTTAGCCCATACCCATTAACACACTCAATTAACCCACCAATAATTCAAAAAGTGTCAAAGAAAGTCACAATTTGGCTTAATCGAAGCTCGATAAGTCAAATAATGGCTTTATTCTTCCTAAAGCCTCTGAAAGAGCCTAATTCAACAAAAAACAATCTTGTCAATCCCCTTTTGAGTTGCCCAAAAAAGCTAATCCAATATCTCAAAATTGAGTTATGGGTTAAAAGTTTGAAAATTTAATGTAAAATCTTTCTAGGTCCAAATGTTATTCGCGAACACGGCCAATGTTATTCGCGAACACGGCCAAGCTCTCGCGATTGCTACCAATCGACCTGGCCCGGCATTGTGAATGCAAAAAACCCATTATGAACGGGATGGGTAAACTCGGACCCGACCTAACTACCTTCTTCACAAATGTAGTTCCATCACGCAATTTCCAAGGCTAACTTTGTTCCTTCTTTGAGAATGCAATGGGATTTTGGGAACGCAAAGAAGGGATTCAAGCACCAGAAAAGCTGAAAATTAGAAATCAGCTAAAGATCAAAAATATCTGAATGGACCCTCAAGATTCGTTCTGAACCCCATGAAGACAAATCAAATATACTACTATACTGGAAAAAATATTTCAGACATGTCAGAATCATTGAAACACTGATTTGAGGTCATCTTGAGCAGATGTTAACAGAGGTCAACTCGTAACTTTTTAATTTTCAAACTTCCATCCAATGATTCAAATCTCATCTGAATGCCTCAGGACCTGAACCAATAGTCCTACTAACTCAAAAATCACCTTTCAAAACTGATGAAATTGTCGAAGTTCCATTCTGAGCTCATCTGCCTCAAATGTTGACCTTGGTCAATCATTTTAACTTTCTAACTTTTCAAATTAAAAGTCTCATCCAAATCCCGTCCAACCATCTCAAAAACCATGCCACCCACCCCTGCAGACCACAAATACCATATTGAAGCTATAGGAAGGGGTAAAAATGGCAAACTATGCAAAAATTATAAAATAATTGTTGACACCCAATTTTAACCCTCTCCTATTCAAATTAATTTTTAAGCTTTTTCAATTTAAAATAATTTTTTCAAGACTATTTTATCACTTTTCGAACAATAAATATATATTTCTATATTAATATATAGAGTTATATAATTTATTTCTTAAAATAACTATTTGAAAATCAATTCTATCAAAAATAATGTTTGTATTGAGAAAAATCAATTAGAATACAATTAGTATTTTATTTTTAAAATAACTAACAGAATATTTTACTTTGTTAAAATAAGAAGTTCAAATAATTAGTATTAATTTATCACATTTTTTTACCAAAACTCAGTCAATTAAATTAATTTGGTCACTTTTTAATTTTGATATGACTAGAATTGCAATGGAACTGGCTATGTTTCAAATTCAATTTGGCTACAATGCAATGCAATTGGCCATTTCCCTAAGCCTCAATTGGACAATTAAATCAGTCCAACTGAACCTCTTTTCTCTTTAATTTCAGACCAATATCTGGACCAGTTACCCTCAAACCCAGACCAATTCTCATATGTCTCTCACATTGCTCAGCCTATACACAAACACACATACAAACACACATATACTTACACTCTAATGCACACGCACCCCACCTTTTAGATTTTTCTCAGAAAGAACGCACCCCTACACCCCATGCGCCCCTCTTTCTCGCCTTCTCCTTCTCTTTCAATGCTCACACCAACAGACGCAACTTTCTTCTTTCTTCTCCACCCAAAAATGCAACAAATCCAATAAGAACCCTTAACGAGTTCCAAATGATGCTATCTTTCATATATTCACTCCTAAATACTATCCTTTAATATATGAATCGTACAAGGAGGTGTACAAAGCACAAGCCTTGTACAAATAGCAGGCTCCAGATGATTTTGGAAAGGCCGCTAACTGGAATAATCCCTTCAAATTTAATCTTTCTTCGTGCATTCCTCTGACTTCGTACAATTTATGGCTATCAATTCCTTATCTACAAAAGAATTTTCAAATTTTATCAAGAAATTCGATTTGTTTTTCCCCCAAACATGGACCCAAACCTCTTTCTATAAATACCCCCTTAGGGTTCTTCATTCAGGAGAGTGGACAATAAGTCTTTCTCAAGTTGTTGTGACACTACACCAAAAGAGGTTTTTAGCAATAATAAATTATTCCTTTAACGGTAATATTTACTGCTGCAAAAATATTTAGCAGCAATTGATTAAATACCATGTATTCTAGTATCGCTAAAGCCTCTAGTGGCATTTATTCTAAATATCGGTAAAGACCTATATTATTGCCGCTAAAAAAATTACATTTAGAGGCATTTATTATGCGGTAATAACTATAGCCACTAAAGATACCTTAGAGATCTCCTATCCAACATATTTTAGGGCTTTTGTTATTGTCGATCAAAATATAATAACTCTCTGCAAAAAAATCTGTTTTAGAGGCAATTACTATGAAAGCCAAAATTAACCATAGATTCAACTTAATTCATGTATTTAATCAAGCACTATTTTATAACATTTCTTTTTCTTTCAAAGAGAACAAAAATTGTCTCCATTCTTCTAAAACTTCAGTATGAAAGGAACATTCTAGCTTTGTCCTACATTTCATCTATTAATCAAACACAATAAAATAGTTATGAATGGACTCAAATTCCTTTCTGGTAGCATTTCTCTTGTAGATTTTATTTCTTGAGAGACTTGAACATAGCAACAACTTTATCATAATCTGGGAGCTTAGGATGTACATAGCTTTTAGGCTCTTGAACCGAAAATGAATTTGACCAAAGAAAGTTATCCGCAAGGTTATCCGAAGAGAGGTGCTTTGTACATGAATATTCTTTGAAATTGAAAATTCAAATATTTGCTGAGAATTGACTCAAAGTCCTCAATGTCATCCAAGTATATCATCTCCTTAACTAATTGATCCATCTTTTGCCCGAAAAAATGCCATTGATTCTTCAAGAATTCTTTTTTATTACAGGCTTAGGATTAGAACTTATAGATTGAGATAAATTACTAGGCTGAGCAAAATTTGATACTCTTTCCTACTCAGTTGTTCTTAAAATGGTGCACTGAATATGTAGAAGTATGCTGAAAAACTAATGAATAATCAACAAATGCAGTATTTGCTTCGATCGCGATGTTGAAATTTTTTAATCGTGTTTCTCTATTTTTCTTGTAACCAATTTGAGCATCATCAATGGTTTTATGCACCAACAGTAAGAGGAAGAGTTAGGAATTCGATTTTATAGATTCTAGATTCTAAAAAGACAACTTACTAGGTCCTAGATTCTAAATGTATTTATAAACACAAATACATAGTTTAAATAACAGATACTAGGTTCTGTTGAATTCACAGACAGACTGCATAACATAATTACATGCTCTTGTTGTGATTCATTTCTATATTCAACAAGCAAAGTCCCTTGCTATTTCATCCACTACTGCATTTTTGTTTATTTAAAATAGACTCTAAGCACAGGTTCTCTACTATCTGTATATTCATTGAATAACGGAGTTTACAAAAATAACAACCTTAATAAACTCTTTATAGTTTGCACCAAAAACCCTTTGTAGAATATGGACAAACCTTATAGGTCACATGATTCCCAGGAAGTAATTCAAGTGCAGATATTTCAAATTTCTTCCCATAACTCTCTGAAGATCTTCCTGGTCACCGGAAGCCCTGGTAAATCGCCAAGTCACGCTGATGCAAATATTAGACTCGACACTACTTCATTGATGTCATTTGGACAGTCCCTGAAATAAAACAGAGATGAAAATTTTTATAGAGTTTAACTTCTATACATTCAGTATCAGATCACCCAAAACATAACTATAAGTGATTGTCCATATTAATAAGATTAATAACCTGCTAGATTCCAAAATTTGAATCATTAACTCTTTTATATTTTGGAGAATGACACGTATTTTATAGATGTAGCACAAAGACTGTGCAAAGTGTAAGTATTCCAGAACTCCATTTGCGAGGCACAACGCAAGGGGGTCACTTTTTCCCCTGAAGAGAGGCAATATAAATAGTACAAGGAAGAATACGTACAAGAGAATAAAGATCTTACATCAAATACAAATTTCTTTTTAGAAGCCAAAGCATTTCTCAAATTTTCTTCTCTTTTTAACTTCCATAATGGAAATCAAATGGGTAGACTGCTCGCGTTTGAAGGATTCATTAAGCTCTTAAAGTTCTTCTCTAAGTTAATCATACTTTGATGTCCATTCATTTTTTTTAATTAATAGAATTCCCATATTAAACTTATAACCAAAAAGCTGCCCACAAAACAACAACTAGAAAAAATAGTTATAAAGGTGTCGATGAAACAATAACTAGATATATAAATTTAATCCACAAGGAGAGTTAAGAAATCATCAAAGTAGTGAAATAAGGAAAAATACTTTTCATGATTCATGTTTGCACCAAAATAATAAATACACGACATTTGCTCTTCTAAATTGCTATGGTTTTGACTAAATGTTCATTCATCAAGGTTACTATGCTTTTGAATCCTCGGGTGTGAGACATCTTTTCCTTTGTCTACTGATTCTATTTACTTGACTATGCTTTTAGAATGAGAAAAGAAAATAAAAGAACACTTAAGAGAATTATTGTAGAGCAGAGACGGCATAAACATGTCAGACGAAAAAACCACAAGAAAAATCTTTTTCTTGGCTTTATCTTTTACATACCGGAAAAATCAAAATCAAGAAAAGAGAGTACTGAGTTAGGTTCCCTTCAAGTAGAGTTCAAGCCCATTTGGAGACAGAATCTCCCATCAGTAGAAAGGCATTTCAGACCATCAATAGAATCATTTTCATATAACACACAAATCTCAAGAATAGCAACAGAAAAACCTTCAAGATATGGAAAGTAATAATCCAAGAACTGGAGGTTTATAAACTGAACTAATTTCTAAGTCCAATAGTGAAAAGATTTTTCTCAAAAAACTTCATCTCCTCTTCTATTATCATATCCCAAGATCTCATGAAATAAGGTCACAAGTAACGTATTCCAAAAAAATAGAGTCTGTAATACAACAGAGAAAAAAAACTTTTGCAGGAAGCTGCAATATTCATCAAGCAAAGAACAACAAAAAGATGAGAGATACAAAAGTTTTTAATTCGCATAAAATCGATATTTGGAAGTACAAATATTCACTTAATTTAATAGAAAATATATGAAGAGGAGAAATCATGAATAGAAAAGGAACTTTTATGTTCTTACCTCATCTCGACCAGTGATCCTAAGATAGAGAATTTCACATCATCTTTTAGAGCTAAACACAAAAGAAAACAAAATCTGATTAATATATATAGGTTTTTTCAGCTATGTTTTCGCCAATGATATATTATGCTGATCAAATCAAACTCAAGTTTTAAAAAAGCAAACTCTTAATATGTCACGACCCTACTATCGGATTATATAAATACCTATTCTAAATCACCTAGATAGAAGAACCTTTATGTGAAAGTAAATAAGAAACATGAAAATTTTCCTTAATAAAATAGAAAAAAAAATCAATCTCAAAACCATGAACATAGTGAAATCCTTTAAAAATACAACTGACCCCTCCTTAGGAACTAGTATAAACAGGTACAAGAACTACTAAGAGAAATAGACAAAAATAAGACACATTTCCCACCATAGGAAGAAATGAGTAGAAGCTTCTGGAGATCACCATCATCTTCACCTAAGAAACATCAACTAATCCTACAATCAGATTATAATGGTATAGCAAGAGTAGTATCAGTACAAATAACCCGTAATGGTAGACATCATCGGTCGACCAAAATTCGCCACATAACATCATGTAAATATCCAAAAAGAAAGCATACAACTTGAAAGTTATACAGTCATGGTCCTTTATCAACAACTCTTATTACCCAGACAGATTGCCCATGAATTTTATTCACTCTCGCCAAGTTTCCTCATCCTATTCCTCTACCAACTCAAACATTAGACAACAGCCCACTTCATTAACCAAGTCATATGCTATCCCCTTACAAACCTTAGAGTTTCAAAGCCTACCCATATTGCCAAACACTAGAGATACCTTACAATCGTCAGCCCTGTTACTAATTAGCCAGCTATCCCTATAGCAAGCCTTTCACTCTAACTCAAGATCCTAAGTCAGTCACCCTAACCCCCAGCCCTTAGCCAAGTTAATAGGCCACCCGTGAGACTCCCAATCAATAACCTGACTCAACAACCATATAATTATGTCACCAAACACAAGGTAATGACTACATGTAATTATAACCCATTCTTCAAGTAACTCAGACCACCCAAGGATACCTAGGACATCATCTATGGTGTTCAAAATGCAATCCCAATTTACACAAAAAAACCACCTTAGCACTTAAACACACCAACCCAGTCACTCATGGACTAATATGTAATAATAACATCACAATGGATAAGCATGTTCACTCATGGAACCAACATGTAATAATAACATCATAACAGATAAGCTCAGTTCACTCATGGAACCAACATGCATAATACCAAACAAATTTATATCAGGCGTGGTACTCGAGCCAACTATAGTAGAATCTGTACCAGGTGTGGTACCCGAGGCAATCGATGAATATACCTTTACCAGGCATTGTACTCGATCCAACCAATAATCTATACTAGGCGTGGTACCCGAGCCAACCAAACAATCACAGATATCACCACAATCACAACCACAATGAATAACATACCACACTTGAACAACTAACAAGCATCTAAAACAAGTTCATTGCATGAGATTGACATTAATATATAATTTAGTACTCATTCCCTTTTTCCTACCCTACACATTGTGCATGTAATACTACTGAGACAGTTATTCTGCACACATAAAAAATTGGATTACAAACAACCATCACCTACCACAAATAGATATGATTCATTGTTCTAACCTTGATTACATATCCTAAGACTATCCCGCGGCTTATATAATTAAGAACATTTATTCATATACCTTAAATCCTAGACTTATTTAAGAATACGCATGCATCGACAGGAAATCCATCCCCTAATACCAAGAGCCTAGTACTTCCTAGTTCCTCTCGTTCCCCTCATTATACCAACTCGGGCAATCCCCTATTACCTAGCAACCCCTATAATTAGTCAGTACTAGTTCCGTAAACCAACTCATAAGCTAATTATTTGAGGATTAACATTCATAAAATCAATAATCAATCAAGTACAGGGTCAACGTTACTCATAATAGTAAATTCCCACCCCAACCAGCAAGGTTAAACATGTTTTATCTATCCAACCACTATGCCTGAGGGCCTAAGCATACTATCTCCTGTCAATCTGCATTATGTCATGTATTTTAACCTAAGCCTAATATACTCAATTAAACCTAGCCTACTTGAATACCAAACAGCTAAAACAGAAGTCTGAATGTATACTTTGGATCTATGGAGGCAAATCCTGATGAGAAATAAGCATGAAATCCATGGGTTTTACCCCATCCGAGTGGAAATCCCTCCTCTCTATTGCTTCTAAGCCATGAGGCACCCTAGGAGGGTTCTTGGAACAACCCTCATCCTTTTTCCAACTGAAAAGGAGAAACCAAACTATAAAACTCGTGTTCTGGTTATTGGTTCCATCAGCCCTGTAATATTCCAGGATGTAAACCAGCTACTGGACTGTACTCAGCAGAAAAATTCAGGAAATAAAATTCAAGTTTCCAGGAACCACGGATGGGATCACGGACCATAGTTTAGAACCACGGTACATCCTGTCACTCGTGATTCCCCTTAATCATAGGACCCTCAGTTGTGGCCCAGAAACCACGAGTCATACTACGGGCCATACTTTGGAACCATAGCCCGTCCTTTGACTCTTGGAATCCTCATACTAGAGGACCCTCAGCTAAAGTCCCAGGAACCACGAATCACACGACGAACCATCATTCAGAACCATGGTCCATCCTGTGAAGTCTTATTTTCCTCAGATCAGAGAACCCCCAAGACTCATGGACAGGACTACGATTCAGATGATGGTCCATCGTCCAGGTCTGCGGTCCGTCAACCGAGTTATGGTACCTGAGTCACAATTTTTAGTAGCTTTCTTTTAAAATTCTCAGGGGTATTTTAAATTTTTCCTATCTATTTTAAGGCCTAAGATATGTCATTTTTCTTAGTCTAAGACTAGTTAATTAGTCAAAAACTACCTAAATCACCTATTCTCCTAAAATCATTAGACACTTAGAAAGAAAAGGAGAAAAGAGGCAACCATTTCTCTCAAGAACAAGCAAAAGGTTTCTTCAAGCTCAGCCCCAAGGATTTCCTCCATAGATTTTCTTCTAGGTATGTGGGATTTCACTGGTGGGTTCCTTTCACCCATTGGGTCCCTAGATTCAATTCAGTTCTTTAGTTCTCCATTAGTTCTTCAGACCTAGGGTTCCTAAACTTTATGAAATCATTGAAACGCATATGATATTGCTTGTATGAGAGTTATTACATGTTTACTTGGGACCCTAGGATATCCATGTGTACAGAATTCAGTAACCCTAGCATGTGTAAAATTTCAGTATTCATGATTTATACTTGCTGGTTAGATGATTCAGTCAGTTACGTTTCAGAATTAGAATGTTATCAGTTTCAGTATCATTATATTGCATTCTTAGATGATTATCAGTATTTGAGCTATCCAGTATTTTAGTTTGCATTCATCGCTTTACATTCAGTTGGGAATAGACTTAGTACCAAGCGGACGAAGGGATGAAGGCTAAGCTGTAAGACTAGGCTAAGACATTTAGTAGCAGTCCCCAAGTGCGCCACCATAATTTTGAAAAGGGTAAGCTGTCAGATTAGGTTGGTCGCCTTTGTTCCTTGTGGGCATCAGTTTAGTGGATCCATGTCAGTTTGTTTGTACCCTTGGCAAGGTATGAACACCTTTCCATCCAGGGTTACAGGTTGGCCTCACAGTTATCTCAGCTTGGGGTATATCGGTTAATAGTAACTCCCACAGTCAGACTCATATTGCATTGACCATGTACTCAGTATCTATTTCAGTTATCCAGCTCAGTATATTATATGTTTATGTTAGTACTTGGTCGTTGCATCCAGCTTATCATTCTGTCTATGCTTCAGTGTGTATTTTCATGTTCAGTTTTTATGTTATTTAGCTTAGCATATATCCTGCATGCTCAGTACATTCAAAGTATTGACACATACTTTTGTACTACATCATTGTATGATGTAGGTTCAAGGACTCAGCATTCAGACCGCGCTTAGCTCAATTTTCGGTCCTTACTCATCAGATTCAGTGGTGAGTCCTCATAGTTCGAGGATGATAGACATGCTTTTATCTTTCAGTCTTCACATTTCAGTTTTAGATTATTAGAGTTAGCTGGGGACATGTCCTAGCAACTCATATGAGTTAGAGGCTTTCAGACATAAACTAGATTCAACTATTGAGTTGATAGTGGTGTTTTTTAGACTCATTATACTCTTATATATATATTTTATATTCAGACATGTTTTGGATTCTTTTCCACTTCAGATATTAAATTATTTTCAGTTTTCGCACAGTGCATGTTTTATTAGAAATTGTTTAGATATGCCAGACTATGGGTTATCTTGGAGTCACTTGTGATACTAAGCACCGTGTTACCCGTCAAGAATACTTTTGTATTGTAGGCTCCATGGGTTCATTTTGTGGTATAAATCAACATACTATAAAGTCATAAGTAAATGAGATTTCCTTACCCAAGACGCAATTTGTTTTGCTTCTTACCATGCATGTAAATGAAATTACATCTTGTATCGTGTTACATATATTAATTTTTTTTATGTTTTGCAACATAATATAATTCAACATCTGCTAAACTGTTAATGCCTGCTGTAAAACTTATAACTTAATCTAACTGTAGTATCACCCGTTTGAATAACATCATAGGCGTCATAATGGGACATTCCTCATTCTCGATGTGTTAACTACAATTTGGAGATAGGAGTTGAAATTTAGACTCCTTTGTTAATGAACTTGGAGAATTAAATCAAACACACAGTTTGCAAGATGATTGAATATTGTTTTATTAGTTAAAAAAATAATCACATATAAAGATGAATTACACCATATAAGTCACAGTCTGTAATCGCATACATATTATAGAAGTTTGTTCTTGATTTTAGGGAAAAATCTTTAATAGAATCCTTTCACAAGAACTTGAGAGATTTAGAAAAGAAGAGAGGAAAGTTTGTGAGAGTTTTCCAGAGAGAAAGTAACAAGATATTCTTCAAAACTCCTTTTTATCGCTCTTAAGCGATACAAAATGACAAAAAAAGAAAAAATTAATTGAATTAAGTCACCATTCAAACATTTAAACACAACTTAGATAATCATATGAGAGCTCATATCAATTGGACACATGATCAAAGGGATATAAGGAAGAGCAATAGTTGTACAAATCACTTTCTCAAAGTAGTGTTTGAGATCAAGTAATGTTAAGTCTAAGCACAAGTTTACTCCGAGATAGTGTTTTGTACAACCATTGCTCTTCCATATTCTCGTTTGATCACTACTCTCAATTGATGTGGACTTCCATATGATCATCTAAGTTGTATTTGAATATTTTAATGGTGTTAAATCACATAATTTAATTTAAGTTATTTAATTATTATCTTTTTAGTAGATTAGTGCTTGACTATATATTCATCTGATATATTATAGACTAAAAATATGATCGAGTATATAATGGTCTTTATCTATAAGAGACTATCTATTTAAGTATATGCGTATATAGACATGCACTAGTATATGATTAAAAAAAATTAATTAAATTAATTAAATCACCATTCAAACATTGTAAAATAACTTAATTACATTATATCGGAGTCCATATCAATTGAAAATATGATTAAAGGGGTATAAAGAAGAGCAATGGTTGTACAAATAACTTCCTCAGAGTATTGTTTGAGATCAAGTAATGTTTGTCTATGCACAATTTTCTTCTGAGGAAGTGTTTCGTACAACTATTGCTTTTTCTTATACCCATTTGATCACTACTCCCAATTGATGTGGACTCCCATATGATTTAAGTTGTATTTGAATATTTGAATGGTGTTAATTCACATAATTTAATTTTATTTATTTAATTATTATATTTTTAGCATATTAGTGCTTGACTATATATTCATCTGGTATATTGTAGACTAAAAGCACGATCAAATATATATATAAAGGTATTTATCTATAATTGACTGTTCAGTTTAGTAAATACATATATAGACATGCACTAGTATATGACTAAAAAAAATTAATTAAATTAAACTAAGCTAGGACAATTAACACCATTCGAATATTTATAAAATAACTTGAATACATCATATGGGAGTCCATATCAATTGGACACATGATCAAAAGGGTATAAGGATGAGCAATAGTTATCAATGATAGACTATCATTATTGTCTATAATATATGAACTTTTCTATTTAATTACTACCTTTTTAGGCTTACATGTGAAGGTCTATAATCCACTATTATAGTTGATTATATAATATGTGAGTTTACAATAGACTATTTTAGTTTCAGATAAATATAGTTCATCTTGGTCAAACCTTTTATCTATATTAGTTTATTATAGATGATCGATAGAGCAACGAATTAATTGATAATGTCCAGAATTCAAATACTAATTGAGATGGTAAGTGTGCAAAATCAATAATAAAATTGGAGAAAAAATAGGTGTGGAGTGTGGGTGTGAGAGA
This sequence comes from Jaltomata sinuosa, assembly GCA_003996215.1. Classification (NCBI taxonomy): domain Eukaryota; kingdom Viridiplantae; phylum Streptophyta; class Magnoliopsida; order Solanales; family Solanaceae; genus Jaltomata; species Jaltomata sinuosa. Next base: position 42,926 of record QJPP01005085.1, read on the forward strand.
GGCTGATGTCAAAGGTTCTTTCCGAGGCCTCTCAACGATATTTATCCTTAATATTAGCGTAGAGCCATCAGCAATAACATCGAGCATGTAGAAGTCCACGTGCAATAAACATTATTGAACTATAGTGGTCAATTCTAGACTAAGATCGTGATTTATAACAGGTCGATGACTGCCAAAATCTCCGTACAAGAAGTAGAAAGAGCATAATTGATTTCTTATCAATGATCTCATGGCTGCCAGGATGAAGATACGATTTTACTGTACACTTGAACTTATAAAATGTATCTAATGAAGGTAGAATCTCTCTCGAAAAAATGAGAGTGATTTGAATAATATGGGTAATAATGGTGAAAAAACTAGTTTGAGAAAATTTGAAAGATTATGGTAACAATGGTTGTAGTGGGGAAATTTCTCCCAAATGTGGAGTAATTTATGTGAGCCAAAATAATTTGCCAAAGAAAGGGCCTGAAAGGGAGAAAAATCAAATTGTAGTTGATCACCATTGCCATATCAATGTCAAGCTTAAAAAGTCTCATTATTTGAAATAAAATTCAAAAAAAAAATCAATATGGAGCTCAAATTGCTTGAAATCATAAGATAATATATTTGATAACAATAAATTGAGAGCTTTGGGATTGGAGTAGAAGATATATCGAATGAAAAGATTTAGAGTTTGAAAAAAAAGAGTAAAAATAAGGTGTAGAGAGAAAGGGACTTGGATGTATTTTAAGAGACTTAGAATACTGCCCAAAACTTTTCAAAACTCTAAAAAGGACCTCGACCCCAAAAGTTGACCCCACTTTTTCTCACTTTTTCAATCCTAAACCTAAAAAATAATTGAAAAAATAAATAAATGGGTATTTGGCAAAATAAATTTTCAAAATGGGTAGCCTTTCAAATCTTCTCGAGTGTCTTCTTTCCAATACTCATGTGTCTTACCACCAAAAGGAAACTACTAACAAACTTCGGGATGTGATTAGTGAATAAACAAGCTTTTTTTTTTCTTTTCACTTTTTTTATTTTTAAATGCACAAGCCTTAAAAATAATGGAATAAACTTTTCAACCAAGGACAACCTTAATAAACTTTTTGTAATGACTCTTTCGGTCATTTACGCGTGTTTGCCTTTCTTGTATCGTTAGAGCTTTTCTGTAGCGGCCTCAAGTTATTTATGGCTTGCTGGGACTGATAGTTTAGTGTCTGGGCCATTTGTTTGGTCTTTTTGGCCCTTCCTTATTTTAGAGCTTTAGGCTTTTGAAATCATTGACTTCAGTCAACATTATTGGTGGACATGCTCAGAATCAAATTCCGATAGTTTCGTTAGCTCCGGAGCGTTGACTTCGATCTAGTGGACCTTTGGTCAGGATCAGGAAGCTTTTCAGCTTAGAATTCTCTCTCATTCCGTGTTCTCAAGCCAGTTGGGCTTGTTTGGTTGACTTTAGTCAACATTTGGAGAAGACGGCCTCTGATGGAAATTCCGCTAGCGATGTTAGCTCTGGAATGCCGAGTTTTTGTCAGGTAGTTAGTTGGTTCAGGTCCCGGGTGATCCGAGCTTATTTCGGGTGTTTGGTTGGTGTTAGTTAGTGTTGACTTTGGTCAACATTCCTCCAAGAAGACCTCGTATGGAAATTTCATCGATTCCATTGAGTCTAGAACGTCATTTCAACTATAAAAGCATATTTGGTTTGTGAGTATCGAGTTTCGATCATGCCCAGAACACCCCGTCAAAATTATAGTGCAGCTGGTTTTAGTGCAGTTGCAGGACTTCAGTGCCAACGGCGCCCAGGCAGCGTGATCGCGCTAGTCTGTGGCTGGCCCTTGTGTGCAATAGCGCCAGGCCAGCACCAATGGCGCCTAGGCCAGCGCCTGCTTGCCAGCACTGATGGCTCCCTCTGTGCGTGATCGCGCCTTGGCGCTTAGCCCTCTTGCAGCGCCATGGCGTTAGTTTAGCGCGATAGAGCTGACCAGCGACCATCAGCTATATATTCCTTGTGAGTTTGATTTTCCAGCCTTATTCCTTCACTTTTCCAACACCAAAACTCAAATTTCTCTGTACAAAGTTGCTCAAAACAGCTCCTAGCCTTGGAATTTCAGTATATTGAAGAGAAAATCCTTGCTCCCTTAATTTATTTTGGTACGTCTTCTTTCCCAAATTTCCTTTTCCTCCTTGTTGAAACTCCATGGTTGTAAATCCTAAAAGCTTGACTTTCCTTGAAGAATCTGTCTCCTTGGAGTTGCATGCCCCATAAATTTCATGATTGCGTTTCCTTGTCGTGGTTCTCTCGTCGTGGTAAGTTTTCTTGCTCTAATTTCGGTTTCCTCCTTAAAATTCCAACTTTAAGCCCTCTCTTGAGCGGGCCATTTGGAGCCTTTCCCCTTGGCCAAGATTGCTCTTTTTTGGAGCATGTTATCTTGGCATCGTTGTGGTCGTCGTGCTTCTTTCTATTTTTGGTTTCAAGTTATGGGCCCCACATGCCTGTTGGTGACCCAAACCTTGGCCCGGCTATTGTTATAGCATTATGAGTATCATTGGTCTCGTGTTAATGTATAGATTATTGTATTGATAGTGGTTTCGCAATTTGGAGCTTCTCATAGCTGTTTGAGCCTAGACGCCGCCATCCCCACAGCTATTCGTCAGACGACAGGTAGGTTATGGCTTTCCCTACCTAGACTCTAGGTATATAGGATATAACTGCATTAATTAGTATCCTTGGGTGGGTTGTATTAGGTTGGTACCCCAGACCTTGTCCGTCTTTCTATTCGCTTATTTCATACGTTGTTTGTAGTATTCGCGTAGTATCGTATATTACCCTTGTGGTCCTGCGCAGCCTTTTATTGACTCTGGAATATAGATGGTGGGTTATTTGGGAATGTCCGCGAGTCTCAGACATAGAGATATCCTTCTAGGCTGGTTATGACTGATGTAGAGTTGTTAAGCCTGTGCAGGGCCGATAGGAAATGTATGTGAGCCGTTGGGCTAATTTATATTTGTGTGCGAGCATATCATCCATGAAAAAGATTTTTCCCTGCATGTTTTACTTCTCTTTTGGCTGCGAGTCACTATAGACAGTTTTTCTTAAACTTGCATAGCTCCAGGGGCCCCCTTTTGGTATACTTGATGATAAAAATAGGATTTTGGATGATTTCACACTGGGTTTTCTTACTGATACTAGGCTCTGTTGGGAAGAGCACCAGACTTGATTCAATAACTGATTTAGACCCGAATACACTCTGGGAACCCTTTGAGGGGGTTATTGAGACTTTTATCACTGATTTGCACCCGGATACGCTCTGGGCACCCTTTGAGAGGGTTATTGATATTACTACTACTGTTTTAGACCCAGTTTAATTCCAAGCACGTACTTTGAGGCTATGATTCTCTGAGATTTCGCATTCGTTACTGTATGTGGTCAGGTACCTCCATAGACGCTGCCATTCCAGTACCTGTCCAAAGGGCCGAGCCTGCTGGAGGAGGGGTATATGGTGTAGGATAAGATATAGTGGGCACATCCCACCATGGGTCCTCCCGTCGAAGTGCTGGTGGGGGGTGCATATATGGTTACTATTATCGTTTCCATCATTATCACCATCATGCATATCTCATTCGGATTCCACCCTTATTTGTTGTATGTTAAGTGTACGTTCTGGTTGTACGGGCGGCCAGAGGGTTTATTTTCACTTGATTGCGTTGCTCGATTGTATGGGCGACCTTTGGGACTGTAGATAGATTATATTACTTATGTTATGTCATAGACCTAGTTGTGGTCCCTGGTTCTTGTGGATTTGTAAGTTTTAGCCTGTTGAGGCTCCAAGTTTTAGGCTTGAGTATTAAAGGGATAGTGAATCCTATATATTTGAGGCTCCGTTGTGCATCCTCCTAAGCGTTTGTGATTTATCGGACATTGTTCCTTTTCTTAATTCTGAGTAGAACTCTTGGTTCTGGTGGTTTAGTTATTCCATTCTAGGTTGTAATCGTGGGATGGATCCTGGTTCATGCTTATCTTGAGAGTTTGTGGTTTTAGTATGATTTTGTTATTGTATGGCTTCTAGTTTATTATGTTGTCTACTTCCTTTCATTCCTTTTTACTTGAGGTTAACGGTATACCGCCATTTTCTCAACTCTCTCTCTCTTTATTTACTTATATTGTTGTGCAAGGACTCCAGGTGCGTTCTTCTTTCCTTCACCTGTGATTCTGTATATTTATATCTTTGGTGCTAGCATTGTTTGCTTATAACTCTTGGTTGTCTATTCTCCGTGCTAGTTTCCATGTGCTTTATCCATTGTTTTTTGTGACTGCTTTCTTGCTATCTGCTATTTACTATTTTTATATCTTATATGCGCTCAGTCGGTCAATGATGCCTACTTGGTACCCATTGCTAAGTAATTGGTGCTCATACTACACTTCTTCATCTTTTGGGTGTAGATATTAGTTGAGCTTTCATTGTTGATCGCATTGGAGACTCGTGCAGATTTCAGGATATTGGAGACTAGGGTGAGCGCCTGACGGTCGGGGCTTGACCACATCTCATCTTTTGTACTGATACTCTTGTATATTCGGAGAAAGTTGTACTTATGTTTTGTTACTTCTAGCACTTGTATTCTATTAGAAGCTTCTGTACTATTTATACCATATCTTAGGGTTGGTGTAGCATCATTTGTATATATATTTTGGGTTGTTGCTTTCGCGTTGTCTTATCTTTATATTCTGCTTTTGCTTATTTCTATTCATTATGTGAGTTGGTTAGGTAGTAGCCCAATACTAACTGTTCCGGGCTATGGGAATTGGTTCGCCTACTAGGGGGTTATAGGTGCTATTATGAAGTGAGAAATCGGGTCAAGACAACTTGGTATCAGAGCTCTAGGATCACCGGTGTCGTGGTATAGAAGCAGATATCTAAGTAGAGTCTCGTGGATCGGGATGATAACGTCTGTATCCAATCTGCGGGAGGCTATAGGGCATTGTTAGGAAAAGTTTCATCTTCTTGGCTAATTATAGTGCGTTCCTGGCTCTATTGACTTCTAACACTTTGGTTGTTTCATTCTTTCTCATATGCCTAGGACGAGTTTGACAGCAGTTGGTGTCGAGGCTTCTGTGCCTGTTGCTTCAGTGCTTCCGTAAGTATCTGGACTTCTGAGTGAGAATTTATCACATCCGATAGAGAGTGTGGGACCAATCCAACCTCCAATTAGATTCACCGCTACCCAGTTTTATAGAACACCGTGGCTAGGACTCTGAGTCCTCTTGTGGGTGTTTCAGTACCGGGTTCTACGAGCAATGCTTCAGCTAGGGTTGAGCTACGAGTTCTTCAGCAGGGTTGTCTATCGGTATTAGAGTATGAGGCGAGATTTCATGACATGGTTAGGCGTACTTCCAGGACAGTGCCTTTGGAGTTCGATAAGGTTCAGAGCTTTGTTAGGGGTTTGATTTCACCGCTCCATTTGGCTACCGAGCACTTGGTCACAGTTGGGACTACCTTCCTTCAGGTAGTGGATTATGCTTAGTCTATCGAGGGTTTATGTTGTGAGGCTTATGGAGGTAGTGCTAAGAAACATCATCTCTAGGACAGTTCTCGAGGTTCTCAGACTCGAGGTAGGGGATTCTCCACCAGAGATAGGTTCTATTGCTTCTTATCTACTAGGCCGATTTTAGTTGCTCCATGAGTTCCAGAGAGTGGTTGTGTAGGGAATGTTCATCAAAGTAGGCAGGGTATGGATCATATTCATCGGGATTTTCCTTCAGAGTGTGCAGGCCATGGTGGCCGATCATGTCCAGTAGGATCATCCCGTCAGACTCCACTTGGTAAGGTTTGTTATTAGTGCAGAGAGCGTGGGCACTCAATTAGGGATTATCCCAGGATTCTGCCTTCCAGTCAGCAGGGCAGCAGGTGTTTTCTTCCAGGGCTTCAGTGCCATCAGCCGGAGGTGTAGTACAGGGTAGTAGGGGTGGTCCCCAGGCAGCGAGAGGTAGTGTGCAGGGTTGCGGGGGTGGTCCTCGGATGGTTAGAGGTGTCTTTCAGCCGGGTGGTTCAGGTATCCGTCTAGAGTTAATAGGCATTTTATGTCAGAGTAGAGCTTCTTTGGGTTTCTATAGTTGTGGGGTGATGGGACCTTATGCTAGAGATTGTCCCCGTCGAGGGATGATAGAGCCTTCAGCTTCGACTACTCCGGCCAGTGTTAGACACCATCAGGTTGATACCCCTCTTAGTGGGCCCGAGGTAAAGGTTCTTGATATCATTTCTCCAGGTAAGGCTCTTGTTATCTTTGACTTATGATAGTCATGCTCGCGTTGTGATTCTATCCTTTCTGTCGTTTAATTGCTTATATGCCTACCTGCTACCTGTTTAGTTGTTTGATTTCTGGATTATAGCTTTTGTGTGTTGTTTTCTTGGTAGTTTATTCCTTAGTAGTGGATGGGGTGAGTTAGCCTTGTGAGGTGTTTACCCAGAGTTGTATCTCATGGGTAGTTTTTGTTAGTCTTTTTTTTGGGTGTTTTACCTCCGATTTTGTTATGGCTCTAGGCTTGTTTTAAGCCTTGCTTTTGAGTGGTCCTATATGGTTGTTGCCTAGGTTGTGACCTAGCTTTTGCTAGAGGTTCTGGTGTTGGTTCGATATGATACCGGTAGTTGTGCCGGAGTTGAGATTTTGTCTTAAGTTGGGAGATATTGGTTATGCTAGCATGCTTTGATCGGTTTGGATTCTCGAGTGTTTAGAGTCGACCCTCTTTGTTGGTTGGTTTAGGAGGTTAGAAGGTATGTGGTTTGTTCCCATAGTCTCCCTCAGTTCTTGTCCGTTGGGTTGTCTTATTGTTTCCCTGATTCTAGTTAAAATGATTTCGATCGTAGTTCTCTGGATGAGCCTTTGATTTTGGCATTGTGATTGGGTTTTGGCTCTAGATTTTTCAACTAAATATTGACAGTAGCCTCGTGGCTAAGTTGTACTCGTGGCATTTTGGTGAGTTGGGCATCTGACCCATTCTTCTCCTGTTTTATTGAGTTTGGCAATATAGAGGTGAGAACTAAGGTAATGGCTCTAAATTTTACTTGAGAAGGAGTTTGTAAGGTCCAGTATATGCTACGGAAAGGTTTTGTTTAATTGAAAAAGTAGGGAGATGACTCCTTGTTCGTGATTATATGTTTTAGTAGTTGACTAAGGTGACGACAAAGGTTTGCTTTGGGATTGTGTGTTGGTGATTTGATTTGGCCGGTTACAAATTGCAGTGATTTTCCTTTGATTGGTTTGAGATTTCAGTAGCAGCTGCGATTTTGGAAACTTGCATATTCAATCCTAGTTGGCTTCGGTTACTAAGGTTTCATTAGCAGCATATCGGTTCGACAGAGGCGGTGGTTAGAAATCAGGATTGGGTTTTAAAAAGCATGGGCTAGTAAACTACTCCGGATGGTTCGTGGTTGTTTCTTTTCAGCTGCAGCTTCTTGGGTTGGATGGCGTGGAATTTGGACGACTTAGTTTCCCTATTTCAGTTGTAGAGTGGCAGTTGTCCTTGGACACCTAGTACTTGGCTAACCTTTGAGTTAGGCTGGACATTCCAGATATCAGTGGTGTTCTAATTAGTACGAGGTTCCTTCTACCGTGGTTGTACAGACTCAGCAGTGTAAGCTCGAAGTTCAGCAGTGGTGTCTGATTTATGTTATCAGGTTGTGCGTATTGAGGCTAGCGAGGCTATTTTGAGTTCTATTGATACTTATAGACTAGTGGTCACTATTCATTTGACGAGAGTTCAAAAGCTTGTTTAGTTGATTCTTCTAGGGTTATCTTTTATGTGCGGTTCCAATGTTGGTTAGACTCGACCATTGTGGACTAGAAGTACGGTATATGGTATGCTTCACGATGGTAGGTTTGTGTGCTGATACAGTAGAGCAGTTGATTTGAGCCAAAGAGAGGAGCTGAAGGTGTATAGAATAATTTCTATAGCTAGCTGGCAACCTTGCACCCCAGACACCTTTTCTTTTGCCTAGGGGGTGTTTTGACTTGATATTCGTGGCATGGTGGACTTCTTCCTGAGGTGAGAGTTGTAAGGTGATTTCAAATTCGAATGGTGTTCGAGTATTCAGAGTAGCAGCAGTGTTTCTTAGAGTTTGGGGCTTAGCTGATGATGACAGACTTTGTGGTAGGCTTACCACATTCCTCGCAGGGTTTTGGTTTTGGTTAGGATCTGTTGGGAAGGTTGCCCTGGTTCATTCGCTTCTAGTTCATTCAGACTTAGAACGGTGCAGCGAAGTTGGGTTCGTTCTATAGTTTGGAAGTTTCTCCGTTAACATAGGGTATTCATACATGTCTTTCCTAACTTGGGTGTGCGAACTTCAGTTGGGTTAAGATGGGTTGTTCAGTCGGGTTCAGTTAGCGAGATTGATGCTAGAAAAAGTCTCCGTTCGTTGGTTGATAATCAGTCGGGACAGGTAACTCCAGCTTTCAAGGGTACGCTTCAAGTTGTTATCTTGGATGGCAAATGCTAGTAGACTATAACATGACTTGAAAGGAGTTTGAGCAAAAAGAGGTGACTTGGTTCGTGGTAGAGTATAAGCGAAGATTGTGGATCTCTGGTGTGTCAATTGATGCTTCGAGGGTGGTTGAGTGTTTGACTTGTATGCAACTTCCTGTTATGGTGCGAAAGGATTCTATTCAGAATAAAAGAGATTTCCAGATCATCGGGTGCATAAGTTGGAGTTTTGGGTTGATGGCTCTTCTGGTAAATCTGGTTGTGGTTTTGAAGATTCGAGTTTTGTGTGTTGATCGCCTTGCTTCTCTGGTTTCGGTGTTGTGTCGGTGCTTACAGGTTGACATTCTAGAGGCTCAGTTTGGGTTGGCATACCCTTGGTGTTTTGGAGTTTGAGTTTGAAATCTAGCTTGGCTAGTAAGAAGCTTAGGCTTGGTTGCTTTCTTCGATTCTTTTCCGTTGGGTGTCGTCCGGTCGAGGAGGCTACCCGGGTTGTCCGAGAGAGTAGTGCACGCTTCTTATCCGCTGTTCTTTTGGTCTCTAGTCTTTCCTTCTTTCCTGAATTTTGGGGATGAATGTCTTTTTAGTAGTGGATGATGTAATCACTCTTCCGGTCACTTACGCGTGTTCACCTTTCTTGTATTGTTAGAGCTTGCTTATAGAGGCCCCAAGTCATTTATGGCTTGATGGGATCGGTCGTTCGGTGCCCGGGCCATTTGTTTGGTCTTTTTGGTTGTTCCTTATTTTAGAGCTTTAGGCTTTTAAAATCATTGACTTCAATTAACATACTTGTTGGACGTGCTCAGAATCGAATTCCGACAGTTCTGTTAGCTTCAGAGCATGGTCTTTGGTCTAGTGGGACCTTGTGTCGGGATCCGAGAGTTTTTTATCTTAGAATTCTCTCTCATTCTGTGTTTTCAAGCCAGTTGGCCTTATTTGGTTGACTTTGGTGAATATTCGGAGAAGATGGCCTCAGGTGGAAATTCCATCAGCGATGTTAGCTCTAGAATGCCGAGTTTGTGTTAGGTAGTTGGTTGGTTCAGTAGCTGGGTGATCGGGGCTTATTTCGGGTGTTTGGTTGGCATTAGTTAGTGTTGACTTCGGTCAACATTCCTCTAAGACGACCGCGTATGGAAGTTTTGTCGATTCCATTGAGTCCGTAATATCGTTTCTACTCTAATAGCATATTTGGTTTGTGAGTATTGGTATCCGATCCTGCCTGGAACACTCCGTGGAAATTCTAGTGCAACTGGTTTTAGTGCAGTTGCAGGCCTTCAGCGCCAACGACGCCCAGGTAGCGTGATCGCACTCTCCTGTGGCCGGCCCTTGTGCACAATGGAGCCAGGCCAGCCTCGATGGCACCTAGGCCAGCGCCTCTTCACGCTATCGCGCCTTGGCGCCTAGCCCTCCTACAGCGCGATAGCGCAGGTTTAGCGCGATAGTGCTGACCAACGACCATCAGCTATATATTCCTTGTGAGTTTGATTTTCCAGCCTTATTCCTTCACTTTTCCAACACCAAAACTCAATTTTCTCTCTACCAAGTTGCTCAAAATAGCTCCTAGCCTTAATATTTCAGTATATTGAAGAGAAAATCCTTGCTCCCTTAATTTATTTTGGTAAGTCTTCTTCCCCAAATTTCCTTTTCCTCCATTGCTGAAACTCCATGGTTGTAAATCCTAAAAGCTTGAATTTCCTTGAAGAATCTATCTCCTTGGAGTTGCATGCCCCATAAATTCCATGATTGTATTTCCTTGGCGTGGTGCTCTCGTCGTGGTAAGTTTTCTTGCTCCAATTTCGGTTTCCTCCTTAAAATTTCAACTTTAAGACCTCTCTTGAGCGGGCCGTTTGGAGCCTTTCCCCTTGGCCAAGATTGCTCATTTTTGGAGCATGTCATCTTGGCATCGTTGTGGCTGTCGTGCTTCTTTCCATTTTTGGTTTCGAGTTGTGGGCCCCACGGGCCCATATTTGACCCGAACATTCGCCCGGCTATTGTTATAGCATTATGGGTATCATTGGTCTCATGTTAACGTATAGATTATTGTATTTATACTGGTTTCGGGATTTGGAGCTTCTCAGAGCAGTTTGAGCCTGGACGACGCCGTCCCCGCAGTTATTCATCGGACGACAGGTAAGTTATGGCTTTCCCTACCTAGACTCTGCGTATATAGGCTATAACTGCATTAATTAGTATCCTTGGGTGGGTTGTATTAGGTTGGTACCCCAGACCTTGTCCGCCTTTCTATCCGCTTATTTCATACATTGTTTGTAGTATTCGCGTAGTATCGTATATTACCCTTGTGGTCCTGTGCGGCCTTGTATTGACTCTTGAATATAGATGGTGGGTTATTTGAGAATGTCCGCGAGTCCTGGACATAGAGATATCCTTCTAGGCTGGTTATGACTGTTGTAGAGCTGTTCAGCCTGTGCAGGGCCGATAGGAAATATTTGTGTGCCGTTGGGCTAATTTATATTTGTGTGCGAGCATATCATCCATGAAAAAGGTTTTTCCCTGCATGTTTTACTTCGGTTTTGGCTGTGAGTCACTATAGATGATTTTTCTTAAACTTGCATGGCCCCGGGGGCCCATTTTTTGTATACTTGATGATAAAAATGGGATTTTGGATGATTTCACATTGAGTTTTCTTACTGATACTAGGCTCTGCTGGGCAGAGCACCAGACTTGATTTTATTACTGATTTACACCCGAATACGCTCTAGGCACCCTTTGAGGGGATTATTGAGACTTTTATCACTGATTTAGACCCGGATACGCTCTGGGCACCCTTTGAGAGGGTTATTGAGATTACTACTACTGTTTTAGACCCAATTCAATTCTGGGCATGTACTTTGAGGCTCTGATTCTCTGAGATTTTTGGTTCGTTACTGTATGTGATCGGGGACCTCCATAGGCCTGCCGTTCCAGGACCTGTCCAAAGGGCCGAGCCTGCTGAAGGAAGGGTATTTGGTGTAGGATAAGGTATAGAGGGCACGTCCCACCATGGGTCCTCCCGTCGAAGTACTGGTGGGGGAGGGGTGCATACAAGGTTACTATTATCGGTTTCATTATTATTATCATCATGCATATCTCACTCGGATTACACCCTTATTTGTTGTGTGTTCAGTGTATACTCCTGTTATATGGGCGACCGGAGGGTTTATTTTTACTTGATTGTGTTCCTCGGTTGTATGGGAGGTCATTGGTACTGTAGGTAGATTATATTACTCCTGTTATCTCGTAGACCTAGTTGTGGTCCCTGGTTCTTGTAGATTGGTAAGTTTTAGCCTGTTGAGGCTCCGAGTTTTGGGCTTGAGTATTGAGGGGCTAGTGAGTCCTATACCTTTGAGGCTCCATCGTGCGTCCTCCTGAGCGGTTGTTATTTATCGGACGTTGTTCCTTTTCTTAATTCTGAGTAGAACTCTTGGTTCTGGTGGTTTAGTTATTTCATTCTAGGTTATAAATCGTGGGATGGATCTTGGTTCATGCTTATCTTGATAGTTTGTGGTTTTAGTATGATTTTGTTATTGTATGGCTTCTAGTTGATTATGTTGCCTACTTCCTTTCATTCCTTTTTACTTGAGGTTAATGGTATACCGCTATTTTCTCAACTCTCTCTCTTTATTTACTTATATTGTTGTGCAAGGACTCCATGTGCGTTCTTCTTTCCTTCACCTGTGATTCTGTATATTTATATCTTCTGTGCTAGCATTATTTGCTTATAACTCTTGGTTGTCTATTCTCCGTGCTAGTTTCCATGTGCTTTATCCATTGCTTTCTGTGACTACTTTCTTCCTATCTGCTATTTACTATTTTTATATATTATATGCGCTCAGTCGGCCGATGATGCCTACTGGGTACCCGTTGCTTAGCAATTGGTGCTCATACTACACTTCTTCATCTTTTTGGTGTAGATATTAGTTGAGCTTTCTCCGTTGATCGCATTGGAGACTCGTGCTGATTTCGGAATATTCGAGACTAGGGTGAGCGCCTGACGATCGGGGCTTGACCACATCTCATCTTTTATGCTGATACTCTTGTATATTCGGAGACAGTTGTACTTATCATTTGTTACTTCTAGCACTTGTATTCTATTAGAAGCTTCTGTACTGTTGATACCAAGTCTTGGGGTAGGTGTAGCATCATTTGTATATATATTTCTGGTTGTTGCTTCCGCGTTGTCTTATCTTTATATTCTGCTTCCACTTATTTCTGTTCATTGTGCGTATTGGTTAAGTAGTAGCCCATTACTAACCGTTTCGGGCTACGTAAATTGGTTCACCTATTGGGGATTTGTAGGTGCCATCATGACCTAAGAAATCGGGTCGTGATACTTTTCAACCCAAGGACAACCTTAATCAACTTTTCAACTGAGGAAACCTTTCAGGACTGCACAGAAATGTGTCCACTAGCTACCTCAGTAGCATAGTTAAATATTGAAAATAAAATGGAACTACTTTAGGTGAAATTGTCACATTATTTAGCGAGGTAGGAGTGTCATGATACGGTGGTATGTATGCTTCGATCACGTAATTTTAGTTTCAGATTTTAAAAAATGTTCTATCATTATTATACCGAATTAGTTCATATGGTTCAAATCTTAAGTTTGATTTTGATTTTGTTGAATACGTTATGGTAAATCGGTAGTCACTATTTGTTCAATTTGACTTACAAACGATTTCAAAATAATGACTTTGACAATGGTGAGAACTCTTTTATATTTGAAATGAATGAAAACACATTATACTGCTCGTTAGAAATGACACACATATTTGAGTAATATGTATAGTATATGACTGTTGTATTTTTATTTAAATTAAATTAATAATAAGTATTTTAATGAAGATGTGTCTTCTAAATGAATGGTTTTGTCTTTTCATTTGATTTTCATCAGTTTTATTTAAATCCAACTTTTACAGATTTCAAAATAATTTTTACAGAGTATTTTTCTTTGTAACATTCTCCAAAAAATTTCTTTTCTTTTCCAAAAGATCAAGTTCAAGTTCAAGTTCAAGTTCTTGATTTTCAATGAGATTTTCTTCACTATTTGCTTAGTACAGAAATCCATACGCTTGTCATATCTACTAAAACTATTTGCGTACAATCTCGTAGAGATCTCGCAGAGGAGAGGAACCAAATATTATTTTTAGAAAAGCATTTCGCACGTGTTTCAAGCTTTCAATTCTATGTTCCTTTTTCGTATTATCAGACCTTCATCTTTATATTTTTCTTCATATAATATTTGTATTCTTGGAATATATTTTTCAACAATCTAAAAATGATATTTACACAAGAAGGAAAGCTGTTTAATTATGCCATGTCTGATTCGTTCCCTCGAAACCAAAGAAATGACAAATTTTATTTTAAAAAAGTCCAAGATCGATGATGAAGCAGTAGAGTTGTACAAACTACAAAGATTGTAGTTGGAAGACTCTGTGGGTTAGTGCTACAATGAAAGAAAGACAAATAGAAGGATCAAGAGTATGATTATTTATTTAAAATTGTCGTGATTGGGGATTATGGAGTAGGAAAAAATCAAACATTGTATCCAGGTTCACAAGAAATAAGTTTTGTTTGGAGCAAAAGTTCACAATCGAAGTTGAGTTTGCAACCAGAACTCTTCAGATTTTTATTTCTTTGGAATAATTAAGAAAACATTACTCTAGGACGTAAGTATGTGGCGGTGAATTGCGAGATGGGTGCACTAGTTGAAGTCGGGAAAGTTGTTAAAGAAATCAATTTTTGAGATTACTCCTACTGATTGTCGAAGACGAAACAACATTGATGCTCTTCAATAATTTCATTGAAATATGTTGTTATACAATGATCTTGATTGTGATATGGTAAAATTGATCATATCAACTCAAAGCACAGACAGAGTACGATAAAATTGGATTCTATTTTCTTAAGCCTATTTATTATTTATTTATAAATTTCTTCTCTTTGTGATTTTGTGAAATATATTTTTATAAATATTAGGGTAAATGATACACTTGTGATGATCTTCAAATACTTGCTAATTTTAGGAATAATATTTTCTTATGAGATTATTGTGATTCGTTATTCTTGCGTAAAGATCATATGTAAAATTTATTTTCAAATTGTGAGATGATATAAAGTATTTCATTTATAAGGATCATATCAATATTTGAAAACTATTCTTATCATTTTAAGATCGTAAAAATATAATAATATTCTTGTGTTATTATTTATTCGTGAAAATTTGAAAATATCTTATTAGACTAATGTCTTCTTGTGTGATAGCATTTTAGTGCTATATATAACTTGGCAAATGAAATGATTTAGTTGAGTATGAGTTAGACATGTGATGGAAAAGTCTCTTAAAATATTAAAATTGTTGAAGTGTTTTGCTTATGATTAGAAGTTAATGTTAGACTTCTTATCAATATTTATATATATTTGAAGAATATAAACTTGAGATAGTTAGTATATGTTCAACTTATAATTCTTATGGATATATGATATTGTACATGTGATAGTTTGTTGATATATTGATCGTAACAAAATAATACAAAAATCATAATAGAAGCGAGGAGATTTTTATTTTTCACATTTAGCAATGGATATTATCATTACTTAGACCAGAAGAAAAACCGACGACAAGAGCATTGAAGAACGAATTTATTTCTCAAAATCTATTAACAAGATACTGCAAGATAATTAGTCATAAATATCCAGATCATCGTTGTTCAAAATGCAATGGAGGAGATATGACAGAGATACCAGATGTACAGCTGGAATAAAAATATGGAGAAAAGAGAAGATACGTGGAAGAGATAAAAAGAAACGTGGAAGAGACAAAAAGAAAAGATACGTGGAAAGCAGGAAAAGAAAATGTAGAGTTTTTCTTTCATAAGTAGGTAAATGTCATTGTCAAGTAGATAAATGTCCCTGTCAGCTATTTAAGTTTTTGTACCGTATTGTAAAATAAGTCATAAAATAAGGGACAGATGTAAAAATAGGAATAGTATAATTTTTGTTTTATTATAAAAAAGTCGTAAAGTAAATAGTAAGAGGCATTCATGAACAGTAAAGGTCGTTCATGAAAGGTCATTTGTGAATAGTAAGAGTCATTTGTAAATAGTAAGAGTCGTTTTTTCCTTCTATAAAAGGAAGCAAGAGGATGAAGGATGGAGGCATCAGATCAAGAATCATCAGAACATCATCGAGCATCAGAAAAAATCAAAGAAAATCCCTCACCCCTCAATCCTCACTTGTAAACCTTCCATATACATAAATAAAATATATATCTTTTAAGTAAGCTATGGAGCATCTAGACGAGCTAAAAAATCAGGTATACTTATTCATAGTCATGTATAGCTAAACTTTTATATTCCTTATAATCTCTTTTATATCATAATTGTTTATCATGTTTTAATACTGTTATAAAGAACATCTTAAGAAGGCTTGCCATGGCTAAATATTGCTGAGAGTAGTTAAGCCCAGACTATGCCATCCTAAGGTCGAAACCGGTAGGCAAGGAGGCCGTTTAGGGGAGTAGACAAAGTTGAGGCGCTGTTAGGGTAAACGATTGAAGCAAGAAAAACATGGTAGTGGCTAGAAGAGATTGTTCAAAATAACTTATTAAAAAATGATAAACTTTATGATAAACAAAGAGATTAGAGGGAATATGTTTAGTAAAAAACATGACAAGAATAAATATCGATTTAATGAGCAATAAAACGTACCTAATAAATGATGATAATAATTATAAAATACTCATATTATATATCCTTAAACAACTTAATAACGATATTAGGAGAAAAATCTACGATATTTTAGTTACTTTTGAGATAATAGAAATAATGGAACAAAGATGGATAGAACTAATTATACCAGATGATATAGATAACTTAGATTTATACGAACTAGATTTATATTCGGATCAATAAAAGCATTTAATCAAAATATGAATACAGAATCATTTGAAAAATGGAGACATACCAAAGAACTAATAGATTTCCAAATATACCTAATAAAACAAAATTTAGATATTTATTTAGAAACAGGAGATACTAAATTTTTAAAATATATGAAAAATAATATAATAAACCTTCAAAAATCACATATAAGAGAAAAACAATTATATGAAGCAACTTTCACATAAAAATAAAAATAACAGTAAATAATGGACTCAACTACAAAAATGGATGAATCTACCCACGACTTAAAAATAATAAGTAACCCCTCAAAATACCAAATATTCTTTAAAGATAAAATATTAATCACTATCATAAAAACAGTTAATCTTAACAGAGATTTACAACAAATTATACTTGATAAAATTATTAATTCTACAGAAGATTTTTGGCCATACGAATCAGATATATATTCAGATATAGACTCAATTAAAAATAATGAATAAAAACACTTTCGCACACATACCGCGCACTGGCACTCCAAAAATGGTATCAGAGCATACAGGAGTTATTAGTAAGAAGATAAGAAAATTGAGAAGAAAATTAAAAAGACTATACCCGGAATATAAACAACTAAGTATTACAAAAACTGATAAAGACAAATTAAATAAATTAATTAATACCATATCTAAAACAGAATATAAATACATTAAATACTTAAAGAAACAATGACTAATAACAATAATAAACACAGACAAAAGCTTAATGAAATGATTATAGTAAAAAGACAGGAATTAAAACATAGACAAAATAGACTAAACACTAATATATTTGCAGGAGTTTGCCATAAATCCCTATTAGCACAAAGAAGAGTTATATTAGAATTACAATTACGAATAGACAGTCTAGAATACAAATACCAACATAATTTATAAATGAATAAAAAAGAATTCGCATTAGAAGAAAAAACATATGTAAATCTGGAAGGATTAAAGATAACAATAGTATTTTCTAATCTAGGAAGAAGATATAAAAAAATAGGAGATAATCTAAATTTAATGTTAGAAAAAGAAACGGTAAAATTAGAAGATAAATTAACCGCAATGGTTAGAATAACAAAAGAAAATGAAGAAATAGATAGGAAACGAGAAATTGAAAAAATACAACAACAAACTAAAGAATAAATACAACGAATAGAAGAAGTAAAAAACACTAAAATAATAGAACTAGAAAAAGAATTAGAAGTGCTAAAACAATTATATGCAAATAAGCAAAAAGAAAAAGAAAAACGTAGAGAAGAGGAACAAGAGTTAAAATTGACAAATGAAATAGAAAAATTTAAACTACAATTAGAAGAAGAACAAGACAATCTACCAAAAATAAGCATAGACGAAATAAGTGAAAAAGTGATAATGATAATAATCTAGGAGAAAACTATTCAGAAACAAGTGAAACATATACCGAACTAATAGAAAAAATGAAAAAAGCAAAAATAAATCCAGAAATAAATACAGGAGATATGAGCACTGATGATAAACCAAGTATATCAGGAGTAAAGAATCTAAAGCAATTAAATCCAAGCTACTATAGGACAGACTATAATTCATATGATAGAAATAAAACGTTATGGGAAAAAAGGCCGAATAATAAATGGACACCAAGGCAGATAACTGAACAAAATAATTTTTTAGATCTAGATTGTGTAGCAGATATAAATAAAACAATTCAATTATGAATAGGGATATATTTCAAAACAATTAATAGACAATAAAATATCAATAGCTGAAACACCAGGATATATAGAAAGAACACTCATAGGAACGGTAAAATTATGGTTACAAAATTTAACAAACGAAAGTCTAGAAACATTAAGAAGTGATAAAAAATACGATGGAACAGATGCCACAACAGCTACGGAAATATTATTTAAATATGAAATAGCAATAAGAAATGAATTTAGTAGTATGACGACGGAAATAGAAGAACAAAATAAAGAAAAAATTATAAACAGAAATTTAATGTCAAAATTAGCAATATGTAATATGTGTTATCTAGATGAATACACTTGTGCATCTAAAAATTATTATTACAAAGGAACATATAATCCAGATGAAAGTAAAGAAATAAGAAAATTATATTTTACTAAATTACCAGAACCTTTTAGTTCAAAAATAAAAAAAAATTGGAATGAAGCAGAATTAGTAGATACTCTAGGAGCTCGAATAAAATTTTTACAAAATTGGTTTATGGAATTATGTGAAAAATACAAAGAAAATATTAAAATGAATAAAATATTAGTAAGAAATTTAGCATGTTGTAAAGATAGAACAACACCCCAATTCGGATGCACAGATAAATATTATATAAAATATAAGAAAATAAAAAGATATAGTAGTAAATATAAACCATATAAATCAAAATATAAGTATAAAAAACCAAGAAAAAGATATTATGTAAAAAATTACAAATATAAAAAACCATATAAAACAAAGAAAAAATTAACGGAATGTACTTGTTATAATTGTGGAAAACTAGGACACTTAGCTAAAGATTGCAAATTACCAAAAAATCCAAAGAAAAAACAAATTACTGAAATAATAATAGGAGATGATAAATATACACAAATGGAATATATAGATTATGAATTAGAGAGTGAAGACAATATATATGAATTATCAGAAAACGAAAAAGAAAACGATATAAATAATGATATAGGAGAATCGGAAGAAGAAAATTATGACTGAAAAAGATATAAGGATAATACAACAAGAAGAACACCAAGATGAACAATCCTCAGAACAAAAAAAAATATTTGACACCAATATATTTGAACAAATAAAGGGAAAAGAATTAGATCTAAGCATAGATAAAATATTAGAGGTACCAACAGTAAAAAATTGGTTTAAAAGACAAAAAGAAGAATATTATGTAATAAGCCAAAGAGAACATATAATAGATTGTAAATACATTAAAAGTAAAGCTAGAATACCAATCTTAAATAAAAAAGTACTAAATAAAGAAATACAAGATATAAAAGCAAAAAAATCCAATAAAATACGTACATTTAGGAGGAACAGAAATACTAATAAAAGCATGTTTTAGAGAAGGAATAGATACCCCTATAGAAATATACTTAGCGGATGATAGAATTATACAACCTATAGAAAAAAGTGTAATAAGTGCAGTGAAAGGTAATCTAATATACCAAAAATTTAAATTCATAATATGTAATGACCCTTCCGGTCATTTCCACGTTTAAGTTTTGAAGTCAAGCAAATCGACAAAAGATATCGTGAGACCTTTAACAAGTTTTCTGAACTTTGGGTCAAATGTATCAGGGCTTTTCTCTCAATATATAAAGAGTTAGAAGTCCCCCGAAATACCAAATCGAAGGTCTACGAGTCTAGTTTCCAACGCACAAAACCTCACGTCCAACTGATCTCGGAGTAAAGAGTTATGACTGTTTTACCGTGGACTGTCTGGCAGAAAATGGGTTGCGAACCGGGTCGCGAACCGAGTCGGGTTAAACGCGATTTAAGCCTCGACGTCACGTTTTAAAATGCCATTTCAGTTCCGAAACAGTTATAAAACATAAGGGAGGATCCCAAGAGAATTCTTGAGTATCAAAATCGTGCGTTGGCGAATTACGAGCCTAAACTTAAGAATATTATTAGCCTCATGCGTGTATTTGAAAATACGTTATTTAAAAGTTGAATTTGGTAAAGATTATATTATTATTACCTTTTAAAAATATTTTAAAGGTTTATGGAAAATATTTTTGATACGTTATAAGTATATATGTATTTATTTTATAAGGTTTTTATACTCCGTAATATTTTAACGGAGATAGTAAACTTAGTTACGTTGAAATTTATTATTATAATATAGTAGGTTTTATTCGAAATTATTTTCTATGAATTACGGTATATTTAAAATATTATATTTATTTTACCACGAATTTATGCAATACCCGAGTATATACTTAGCGGGGCGAAATGGTTGCCACCTCCACTTCCACGTGGAAGTGGAGGCATTGTGCAGCAAATTAGGCAGCATGTGGTGGCCAACAAACCATTATCTACGTAGGGCCATGCCAATTATGGCTTATCAACCTAGCTTATTTTACATTATGCAAGTATTGTTAAGTATATTCACTGGAAGTGATTTCATTTTCTCTCAACAAACACTTCAATTACTTATCTGCTCTATATACATTCATACGTACAGAGAAGGGAATTGGTGGAACCAATTTAAGGTTATGGTTATATTAAATTGGTTATAGAAAATCAATTATCTACATCAAGTTATTCCGTCCCAAATCCAAATCCGATTCCGATTTAGTTTGGATTTTCTCGGAGTGGTTCGAGCTTGGACATCGTTGTTCTAGCAGCTTGTCGTCAGACGACAGGTAGGTTACGGTTTATTTTCCCTAGACTCCGTATATATAAAATAAAATTGTATTAATGGGCATCCTTGGGTTGGTTTATTAGGTTGGTACCACAGACCTTGACCGCTTTCTTCATGTCCGCCTACTTTTTATTCCTCCGTTGTTTGTAGTATTTGCCGATATATTTTATTTACCCTTGTGGTCCTGTGAGGCCTTGTTGACTCTGGAACATAGAAGGTGGGAATTTGGGAATGTCCGCGAGTCCCGGGCATAGAATTATCCTTCTAGGCTGGTTATGCTTGCTGAGTAGCTGTGGGCCTGTGCAGGGTCGATAGGTTGATTGTGAGCTGCGGGGCAGCTATTGTGTGTGATCATACCATTTCCATGCATATAAAGAGGTTTTATCCACGTTTTACTGTGGTTTTGGCTTCGGGCCTACTGGCACTGTTTTCTAAACCTTGCATGGCCCGGGGGGCCCATTTTTTATGGAAATGATTTGGAAATGGTTGATTTCACTTGTGGAGATTTTTGGGCAAGAAAGTAAAATTATGTTTAAAATCATCAGTTTTATGATTATCGCTAGACTCGGCAGGGCCGGGGTGCTAGTTGAGTTTTCTTGTTACTTGAGATGATTTTTAGCCTCGGTCGGACCGAGCACCTGAGATGACTTTTTACTGTTTAGACCCGGCTACGCCCGGGCACCCTTGGAGGGGTTTTTGAGATATTTTCCTACTATTTTAGTCCTGGACAGGGTCTGGGCATGCATATTCGAGACTGGGTCTCTATCTTGATATCGAGACTGGGTCTCTATCTTGATACATGTTCTGATACTGAGATTTAGTATGGGGTCTGGGACCTCCATGGACCTTGCTATCCGGGCCAGGGGCTACGGGCTGCGTGTGCCGGAAGAGGGGTATACGGTGGAGTAGAGGTATACGGGCAGAGTCCTTCCATGGAACCTACCTGCTGGGCCGGATCGGCGCCGGAGGAGGTACATACAGAGATACCATGGCACTTGAGATCTTCATGCATCATATCATTCATTGTTTGAGGCTCCACCCTTGTTTGTTGTTTGTTGATTGTACGCTCCGGTAGTATGGGATGCCGGAGGGTTTGTTTTCACTTGTTTGTGTTCCTCGGTTGTATGGGCGGCCGAGGGACTGTAGGTAGACTTTTGCTTTTTACTTACAGAATTGTTCTCTATTATGGATAAGTATGAGATTGGTATGATTAGTTGAGTTTGATTCTTGTCTCTGAGCATGCCTATGATTACTCTTTCTCTCTGCTTCTTACACTTGAGGTTACCGGTATACCGTCCATTTCGTAAACTTATTTTGTATACACTGTTATTGCAAGGACCCCAGGTGCGTTGTTTCTTACTTTCACATGCGCCTTTGGTGTGTATATTCTGCTTACTAGCCTCATATGTGGTTCTGTTGTTTTCCCTCTGGGCTAGTTCCTGTGTACCTTTCGTTGATTTCTGTGACTACTTGCTTCTATTCTGTCTATTACTACGCTTTTATCTTATATGTGCCCAGTCGGCCTATGATACCTACTGGGTACCTTATGCTTCGCATTTGGTGCTCACCCCTACCCCCTGCATCTTTGGGTGCAGATCCTAGCGTGGGCCATCGCCGTTAGGTCGCTGCGATTCGTGCTTGGAGATCTGTTGAGGACTACTTCAGGCTGAGGGTGAGCTCTTGGCGATCGGAGCTTAGCTTTAGTTTATCTTTTGCTTCATGTACTCTATTACCATTCAGAGACATCTGTATATATAGTTTTTGGTTTATTTGCACTCCATGTATGTAGTTTGGCTCTATACTATGATACCAGGTCTTGGGGTTTGGTTTAGTTTCCGCATATGTATATATTTATATATCCTGTTATCTATTTTATTCGTCTTGTTCCCTTATTTGCTAGATAGTAGCCCATTACTAACTGTTCTGGGCTACGGGGATTGGTTCACCTACCGGGGGTTGTAGGTGCCATCATGACCGAGAAATTGGGTCGTGACAACTTGGTATCAGAGCTTTAGGTTCACGGTGTCATCGGTATAGGAGCCAATGTCTAGTAGAGTCTTGCGGATCGGGGCGGAGACGTCTGTACTCAATCTTTGGGAGGCTACAGTGACATTTTAGGAAATTTGACTCTTTCATTGCCTCTGTGTCGTGCGTATAGCCCTTGAAGTTTCTAGAGATCTCATTTGTTCTACTTCATTCTTCCGCAGATGGTTCGTACGAGATCATCGGCAGCACGCGAGGATGAGCCTCTCACTCCAGCTAGGGGTCGAGGACGCCCTCGAGCAGTGGCACCTGCTAGAGCTGCTAGCGTGGAGATAGAGCCCGAGCAGCATGTGGTTCAGGGGGCAGCCCAGGTACCGCCAGCTCCAGCGCCAGCTCCAGCACTTGCTCCAGTGCCAGCTCCAGTGCCAGCTCCAGCCACAGCTCAGTCTCCAGATATTCGGGGATTACTATTACAGCTTTTGGGTGTGATTGGAGAGCGGCCTTCTGAGGTAGCGCAGACATCCGCTCAGGGGGCAGCCCTGGGTGCACAGAGCTTAGGAGCGCAGTCGACTACTATGGCTCCCCGTGCGGAGGTTATTCCGGTTCCATCTGTTGCACAGCCTCTTGCTCCTCGCCCAGCTATGACAGAGTCAGAGCAGAAGGCGTTGGGTAGGTTTTTGAGGTTAGCACCTCCGAGGTTTGCCGGTAATTCTGGACAGGATCCACATGACTTTATTACTACCTGTGAGGAGATGTTGCATCATTTGGGTTTGTTGGAGACTCACGGGGTTGTTTATACTACCTATCAGTTGGAGGGCCCAGCGAAGTTATGGTGGAGGGCCCAGGTTGCTTGTAGACCACCGTCGTTACCTCCTTTGACCTGGTCTGAGTTTTATGAGGCCTTTATGGCCAAGTTCCTACCCCAGAGTGATCGGGAGCATCGCAGGGAGCAGTTTACTCACCTTGTGCAGGGATCGACGACTATCTCAGAGTATGAGACCCGTTTTCATCAGCTAGCACCATTCAGAGCTATGATCATTCCTACTGAGGCTGATAGGATTCGCAGATTTGTATGGGGTTTGAGGCCAGAGATCAGGCAGCCAGCTTAGATATTGATTGCCAGTGGTCGGTCATTCCAGGCTATTATAGACTATGCCCGCACTGTGGAGGACTTACAGCGACATGATCAGGGGTCCAGAGATAAGAGGCCTCGACATCAGGGTGTCTATAGTGGTTCCAGATATGGTGGTAGAGGTTCTGGCCAGTGGAGCCGGAGTTATCAGCCACAGCAGTACCAGGGTCAGTCCAGCCGACCGGTCCAGGCTCCCCTTTAGACTTTTGGTAGTACCCAGTTCGAGCAGGGTCAGGGCAGCCATCAGGGCTATAGCGGCCAGTCTTCGAGGGGTACAGTTTTTGGGGCATCAGGTCGTGGTGGTCATACGGGATTTGCTGGTTCATCTCGACTGAGTAGGCCGTCAGGGACTTGTTTTACTTGTGGTGCGATGGGTCATTTTGCTAGAGATTGCCCTCAGCAGGGTACAGTTCAGTTGGCCGAGCCTTTACGGGTAGTTCAGCCTCCGGCTAGAGGGGGTGGTCGTATGGGTAGAGGTGGTGCTCCACGCGGCAGAGCAGGTGGTAGGGATGGCGGTCGGGCAGGTGGAGGTCGTCGTCAGTTTTACGCGGTCCCTAGGAGACCAGAGGCAGAGGCCTCAGATGCTGTGATTACAGGTACGATTTCTGTGTGCCATCAGTCTGCTATGGCTTTATTTGATCCTGGATCCACTTGTTCATATGTATCTGCCTACTTTGTGCCTTGTTTGGGGTTGGCTAGTGAGCCATTATCTGTTCCTGTTTCTGTTTCGACCCCAGTAGGAGATTCTTTAGTAGTGGATCGGATTGTGAGATCTTGTATGCTATCTACATGTAATTCAGAGACTTGGGGTGATTTGATGATTCTTTGATATGCTAGATCTTGATGTGATACTGGGCATGGACTGGTTATCCCCTCACCGTGTGGTTTTGGATTGTTATGCCAAGACCATTACCATAGCTGTGCCCGGTGTATCCCCGGTTGTGTGGCAGGGTTCTGTTAGCCATGCACCATCTGGGATCATCTCTTGTCTTCGAGCTAGGAGGTTGATTTCCTGTGGGTGTTTAGCTTATCTAGCATATGTCCGAGATGTTAGTGCTGACCCCACTTCTCCTGAGTCTGTTCCTGTGGATAGAGACTTCCTCGATGTGTTTCCTACCGACCTGCCAGGCCTTCCACCTGAGAGAGATATTGATTTTGCTATTGAGTTGGAGCTGGGCACTAGGCCCATTTCTATTTCTCCTTACCGTATGGCTCCTGCTGAGTTGAGGGAGCTTAAGGAGCAGCTCCAGGATCTGTTAGTTAAGGGGTTTATTAGACCTAGTGTGTCACCGTGGGGTGCTCCTGTTCTCTTCGTGAAGAAGAAGGATGGGTCTATGCGCCTGTGTATTGATTATCAGCAGCTGAATAGGGTGACAATGAAGAATACGTATCCGATGCCGAGGATTGATGATTTGTTTGACCAGCTTCAGGGTTTAGTTCGTGTTTTCGAAAGATTGATTTGACGGTTCGGCTAGCCATCAGTTGAGGATTAGGGCGGAGGACATCCCTAAAAGACAGGCATCAGGAACGATTATGGCCATTAATGAGTTCCTGGTGATGTCTTTTGGGTTTTGACTTGCCCCCGAGCCTTTATGAACTTGAACTGCACAGTGTTTCCTGGCCCGTATTTGGACTCATTTGTGAGTAGTTTTTATAGACGACATCTTGGTATACTCGGGTAGTAGAGATGAGCATGAGCACACTTGAGGGTTATACTCCAGACTTTGAGAGATCATCGGCTTTATGCCAAGTTCTCAAAGTGCGAGTTTTGGCTTGAGTCAGTTGCATTCCTAGGGCACGTGGTGTCTAAGGATGGGATTAGGGTTGATCCGGGAAAGATTTCAGCGGTTTGTGAGTGGCCTAGACCTACTACTGTTACTGAGGTTCGCAGCTTTATTGGGTTAGCAGGTTACTACAGACGGTTCGTTGAGGGATTTTCTTCCATAGCAGCACCCTTGACTATGCTGACTAGGAAGGATGTCCCATTTCAGTGGTCGGATCAGTGTGAGGATAGCTTCCAGAGGCTTAAGGCCTTATTGACTTCAGCTCCAGTGTTGACTTTGCCGGTTGAGGGTCAGAGCTTCTCCGTGTATTGTGATGCTTCTGGGGTTGGTCTTGGTTGTGTGTTGATGCAGCAGGGTCGTGTAATAGCATATGCGTCGAGGCAGCTGAAGGTTCACGAGCGCAACTACCCCACTCATGACTTAGAGTTGGCGGCGGTAGTTTTCGCGCTCAAGATCTGGAGGCATTACTTATATGGAGTTCACTGTGATATCTTCACCGATCACCGTAGTCTTCAGTATATCACGAGTCAGCGGGAGTTGAACTCGAGACAGAGGAGATGGATCGAGTTACTGAAGGACTATGACTTCACTATTCTGTATCATCCGGGCAAGGCGAAACGTGGTAGCGGATGCCTTGAGTCGGAAGACAGTGAGTATGGGTAGCCTAGCTTCTCTTTCAGTTTCAGAGCGGCCGTTGGCCTTGGACATCCAGTCCTTGGCTAACCGTTTGGTTAGGCTTGACTTATCGGATCCTAGCAGAGTTCTTGCCAGTATTGAGGTTCGTTCTACTTTGGTTGATCAGATTCAGAGCCGTCAGTTTGAGGATCAGCAGTTGTGTGACCTTCGTGATCGAGTTGTTCAGGGTGAGACCAGTCGGGCTACTCTAGATTCAGATGGGGTTCTGAGGTATGATAGTCGCCTTTGTGTTCGGAGGGTTAGTGATTTGATTCAGTTGATACTTCGTGAGGCACATTGTACTAGATACTCCATTCACCCTGGCACAGCAAAGATGTATAGAGACTTGAGACAGCTTTACTGGTGGAGTGGTATGAAGTGGGATATAGCGGAATTCATATCTTGGTGCTTGAACTGTCAGCAGGTTAAGTTCGAGCACATGAGACCTGGTGGTTTGATGCAGCAACTTCCCATTCCTGAGTGGAAGTGGGAAGGTATTACTATGGACTTCGTGGTTGGTTTGCCCCGTACTTCTCATGGGTTTGATTCCATATGGGTTTCTTGCCGGTTCAGACTTCTTATGGTGCAGAGAGGTTAGCTCAGATCTACCTTCGTGAGATAGTTCGGTTGCATGGGGTCCCAGCTTCTATCATTTCAGACCGCGGCACTCAGTTCACATCTCAGTTCTGGAGGGCTACTCAGCGAGATTTGGGTACAGAGGTTCATCTTAGTACCGCTTTCCACCCTCAGACAGATGGCCAGTCAGAGAGGACTATTCAGATTTTGGAGGACATGCTTCGAGCCTGTGTTC